>CM076573.1:213331989-213538858 GCA_034641835.2 Pinus albicaulis
CCATCCTATTTCCCATTGATCTTCCAAAATATGACACTCAAGAAACATGTGGTATAACATTTGCATCATAATAATCTCGGGTTATACAACGTCAGGTACACTCTCAACCTGTTGGCCAAACAAGGAGCAGTAATCCCAACAAGTTGAGCTTGTGGGTATGATGCCAACTCGGGTATAATCTGCAAAGAACAAGATAGGGGAGAAACATCTCCAACCTTATGGGTAAAAAATAGGGGAGCAACATCTACGACCCTTTTATCCAGATATCCCTCAACCCTAATAGCCCTATATCTCAATTCCTCACCCAGGGAGCTTAGACAGGGGGGAAGAGTTGCCTCAATGTTCTTGATCAGTGATGCCCCTTATAATGATGGGTCACATCCATCAATCCAAGCTGCTCTCTAAAGACAAAGAACTTCCCTTTTGGCAAAGACTTGGTAAGAATCTTTGCAATATTCTCATCTGACGATATATGATGGAGTCTAACAGCTCCTCTCTACACCATGTCTCGAATGTAATGATATTGAATCTTAATGTGCTTGTATTTTTCACAAAATACGAGATTCTCTGCTAGACGAATCCCACTCTTGTTGTGGAGATATATCATTGTGGTGTTTAGGACCTACTCAAATAGATCTCGAAAGATATTCCTCAACCAAAAAGTTTCATAGCTTATCATGTTAGTGGAAATATACTCTCCCTTCATAGTACTCAATGCTACGGACCTTTCCTTCCTGCTCATCCAAGATATCACAGAGATCCAAGCCTAAAACAACATCCAGGTGTACTCTTTAGGTTGATAGCGTTTCTTGCCCAGTCTACATCACTATATCCATGAAGTCAAACATCTCCGGTAGTATATCCCAAACCAAGGGCGATCGTCCCATGTAAATATCTCAAAATGTGGTTGGCAGTGACCCAATGTGCATGGAGAGGCTGTAGAAATTATACAAACAATATGTATGCAAATGGATTCAATATGATCATGCGATATGCTAAAGCAAGACACTGAATCCTTCTACAAATTAATTGCGGAAAAATAAACACGATTGCCAATGACAACAAGTAAAATAAATAAGAAAATCAATCCACAACACAGATATTTTCCCAGGGAAAGCTTGCTGCTCAAAACACCTCTATCTTCAATTGTATATTCACTAAGGAATCATGAAACAATTACAATGCACTCTTCTCGCAACAATCTGTTTCACTCTCACAACTATCTCACACTGATCTGGACAAAATTGACCAACACTTGGCCAATTTTCAACCTACCTTGATTGCGCAATTCATGTGGAATGCAATCCCTTTTCTTTAGGAATTCCAGCCTTCCAAAACTGCGCAATGATCATGGGAAATCCTATGGGTGTATTAGTGCATGCGGGCAGTTTACTAATAATACAACTGATATTTAACATCCCTTTAACCTTTGTCTCAATTGGGTCTTCATCAGAACTGACATGCATGCAGCTATTAATAGTAAATCATTAGTTACTTGACAGATCATTACATGTGAATTAAATCTGATTTAATTTACTTGACCTCTTACTAGTGCAACAATCAGTTACAACTAGTTAAACTGATTTTAACTCAATTATTTGAGTTAACTAATTTCTCATGCATTAAACTAATGCACTAACTACAACTTGGACTCAAAAAAAATAGAATCACTCTACATGCCTCACCAACCACCCTCAACTCGAATTCCATGATCTAACTGAGTTTATCACACTCAGTTAACTATTACAAGTGATTATGAGATAAGATTACAATTTATCGTCCAATTTAATTAAGGGAAGATTAAATTAGACACACATTTCTTGTTGAATTTTGAACACTCCCTCTCAAAAAGAAAGGGATTATCAGCTACCCCGATCATGCCTCTATGGTATTTGAATTTTCTCTTCACGAGCGCCTTCATCAGAATATCTGCATCCTCATCCTCCGTGGGAATGTACTGAAGTAACACAATGCGTCTTTGAACACAATCTTTGAGATGGTGGTACCAGATGTCTATATGCTTGGACCTGTTATGGAATACTAGATTAACTGAGAGTTTTATGCAACTCTGTTTATCACAATGTATCACTGTTGGATCCATCTGAAGACTAAAAAAACCAACAAGAATCTTCCTCATCCAGATGGCCTCACATGCAACCTAACTGGCTGTCATGTACTCTGTCTCCACTGAACTGAGTGCAACTGATCTCTACTTCCTGTTGTACCAAGAAACTATTGTCGATCCTATGATGAAGATCCCTCCTGATGTGTTCTTTATGTCTGGTGCACTGCCTACCCAATCCACATCGGTGAAGCCTTGAAGCTTCACTCCCTCTATCCATATGTATCATAATCCATACTTTTTAGTGCCCCTAAGATATCTCAAGACATGCTTCCCTGTCTTCCAAAAGAGCTTGGTCATCTTAACCATAGCTTGAATAAGCTGGTTAACTACATAGCATATGTATGGTCATGTGTTACATGAGTGAACCCACAAGCTGCATGTAAATAGTAGCGTCCACTACCTCACCTGAAGTATCATCCTCTTTCCTCCAGTTTCTTGCAAGAGGAGTCTCCATGGGTTTACAACTCTCCATGTGGAAATTTCTCAGAATCTCTTTGGCATATTTTCCTTGAGAAACAAATAGCTCCCCATCCCACTACCATATCTCCAAACCAAGGAAATAGTGAAGGAGTCCCATGTTCTTCATCTCAAACTCTCTTGCAAGATCCTCTTTGTAATAAGTTATGAGATGATCATCACCTATCAAAATGAGGTCATCAACATAAAGTATGATAATCAAAATCTTACCATCAACCACAATCTGGTACAGGTTCGCATTCGCTTCACTCTTCGTGAAGCCCAACCCGATGAAATAGCTGTCAATCCTGGTGTACCAAGCACGAGGTGTTTGCTTCAGCCCATACAGTGCCCTCTTGAGTCTGCACACATGCAACTCACTATCAAAGGTCTCAAAACCTTATGGTTGTTCAATGTACACTTCTTCCTCAATAACTCCATTGAGAAATGCAATCTTCACATCCAACCGATGTATCTGCCACCCCATCTGTGCTGAGAGTGCAAGGATAGATCTAATCGATGAGTACCTTGAAAATGGTGCAAAATTCTCCTCATAGTCAATCCCCTCAACTTTTGAGAATCCCTGGGCTACAAATCTAGCCTTGTACTTATCCACATTCCAATTTGCCACCTTCTTCACCTTATAGATCCATCTAAATCCAATCACTGATTTTCCGATTGGTCTTGGGACAACTTCCCATGCATTGTTCTTAAGGATGTAGTCATACTCCTCAACCATGGCATCAACCCAAGTTGGTTGTTGCACTGCTTCCTCAAACGAGGATGGTTCTATCAAAATACACTTGCTCATAAGAGCCATGTATGCAGTAAACCAGTCTGGAGACTGTCTCTTTTTGCGCAATGATGTAGGTGCTCCTACAAGTTCCGCCGCATCAAGTCTTAATCTATCAGCTTCAGTGGTGCACCTTCTACCATGTCTGGTGGATGGCTCTGCGTGAGTGGTTTCTTCCACTCCATGATCCTCCGCATGTGGCTGCTCAACATCTTGAGGTTCATCCTTCGGAACCAAGAGTTCCTCATC
The DNA here is from genome assembly GCA_034641835.2 of Pinus albicaulis. Classification (NCBI taxonomy): domain Eukaryota; kingdom Viridiplantae; phylum Streptophyta; class Pinopsida; order Pinales; family Pinaceae; genus Pinus; species Pinus albicaulis. Next base: position 213,335,613 of record CM076573.1, read on the forward strand.
TACATGCAAATCAAGCTCCCTCTCAAGGGAAAATCACATGGCTTTCTCCTCATCAAATTTTATATCCTATCTCACAAAAATTATTATGATGTTCGGCAAATACACCCGATAGTTTTGGGGAGTATCACTGTACCCCACAAATATCCCAATCTCAGTTTTTGGTTCTAGATTCTTTATGGAAACTTTGGTCACATGGCAATAGAGAGATGAGCCAAAAATTTTAAAATATGAAACATCAGGTTTCTTACTAGAAAAATCCTCCTTTGGTGTACTCATGCCAAGTATCCGATGAGGACTACGATAATGCACAAATACTGTTGTGTTGCATGCCTCTGCCCACAGATGCAACAGTAGGCCTTGATCATGTAACATCACTCGCGCCGCACCCATAATTTTTATGTTCTTTCTTTCTGCAACCCCATTCTATTGTGGGCTATGATTTTCTATCAACTCTTCGAATTTTTCACCATTGACATAGTTTCGGAATTCCATGAATTGTACCACCACCATTACTGGCCCAAGTGCTTTCATACATGCTTCCCCATGTTTTTATGTTCTTTCTTTCTGCAACCCCATTCTGTTGTGGGTTATGAGGTGCAATCAACTCTCTCTGAATTCCTTCTTTGCTACAGAAGTTCTTGAATTCATTGAAGATGTACTCACCACCATTGTCGCTCCTCAGATCCTTCACATGCTTCCCTGTGTCTTTCTTAACCGGTGCTTTGAACTCACAAAATTTTGAGAACATCTGATCTTTCTTCTGCATGAAGTAGATCCAAGAATTTCTAGAAAAATCATCAACAAAAATCATATAATACATGTGCTTTTATGTAGAAGCAGTAGAGAATGGTCTACACACATCTGAGTGAACCCTCTCAAGGATTTTCGCTACTCGGTTCTCCTTCTCGTGAAAAGTGGAATTTGCATACTTAGCCATGGTATATCCCTTCCATGTGTCTATCTGCACAAGAGTACCCTTTGGAAGCCCCATAGAAATCTGTTGCATGACTTTCATAGCACCGTGGTGTATATGGCCCAATCTCTTGTGCCATAACTGACCCTCATCCCGGCTCACTACTTTGTCTACTTTACCCATCAATGTTGCGCAACCATCTACATCAAGTTTGTAGAGATTCTTCACACGAATCTCAATCTTCTTGACTTGTCCTATGGCTTTGTGGCTATGAGCATGCACAGTCAGCAAAAAAGAAATATTCCAAAGGATATTCCTTTTTCTCTGAGCCAGTTAGAGGTTGACAAGTGGTGCTATGTGATTGAGTGATGAGTTGTACGTTGCGTTTTTGTGGCCAATTGGAGGGTGAAACATGGCTAACCTTGAGGCCACCATGTGTCCCCTGGAAGGTGGAATAAAATTTTATGGAGGCCGTCGTGCACGACCCCACAACCTCCCGTGGAGCAACCACCTACCACAACTGTCTACATTGCGCATTAGATTTTAACTTATATGGGTCTCCAGTTATATTTAAATGTTATTGTAATGATAAGCGGGGGTTGGGGACCATCGGCGGTCCCAACCCGCTGGTAGCCCCACGATGTGGTCACATGTCTTTGCAAACTCACCGTGGCATCAAACTTAAACTCTGCCGACACTTTCCCGAAACTGTTTCATGTTTTAACCTTATCACATTGCAACGGGATCACTGACGGTTTCGATTACTCCGACGGATTGGTCGCCGCAGCATTTAACACCACAATGTTACCACATGTAGTGGTTAATAACACTTCTCCATGAAATCAGGCATTAACACCATGTTTAACTCCGGTTTCAAACTGTTACCACAGTTCATGCCTGTAGTTCCGCTACGGTGTTAATAGACCGCGAGTTTTGGGGGTTGGCATGTGGCCACCCCCTACCCTTAACATTCAATGTTACGTTAAAGCTAGTGGGAAGGTAAGCGCGCCTCTATTTTTATGGGGTTTGGCTGAATTTAACTGCAGTTAAGTGCAATTCACCAAAATTAGTGGAGGTTTTCTAGGAATTACTGGGCAAATGACTTGGAGGGTCAATTTTTTCACAATCTAAGTGAATGAAGAGTCTATCTAGACTAATTGGAGCATTATAGAGCCATTGGTGCAAAGAAAACAACCATTGGAGACCTATAAACACATGTATTTGCAAATTCTTTAGCATAATGAAAGATGGACATGCCATTGGGAGTTAGACCAGCAGATGTAGCCTAGGAGGGGTGAACTGCTTCATCATGCATGTTGTTTAAATGTTATGTGTGGTTTTATTTCATTGTTATACACTGTTGTTCAGTGTTATTTGCTATTTTTTTCATGCTTCTAATTCACTAAAATCACTTACAATTCATGGTTAAAATCCTCAATACTTAAGAAAACTATGGAGACAAGTATGCACATGTTTTATAGCTGAAAATACACTTAGCACAACAAAATAATACAGTCCTTTCAGATAAGACATTGTGCCACTAATTATCCACAGAAGAAGAAAAAAAACAAGAAGGCTTTAGGATCTGCAGCGGCCGAGGATTTTGCCTCTCAATTTGAGTTGGACTCCTCACTCATCACATGCATGGTTTCTAGTGTGATGGGATCAGTGTGGTACTTGGATAGTGGTGCATATTTCCACATGACGGGAGAAACATAAATTTTTAGTAGCTTGGAGGAGAAGTATCTCCAGATGCATATCAAAATGGGTGATGACGGGAGGTATAACGCTACCGGGATTGGTACAGTTACTTTCCAAAGACAGCCAGGTAAACCTTTCTTATCAAAAGATGTCATGCATGTACCAGGCTTGAAAAGAATTTAGTTTCAGTTTCTATGTTGGAGGATAGAGGATATGATGTGGTTTTAAATGAAGGGAAAGCATTCCTTCGTCACAAATCCACAGGAAAAGTCAAGAAGATTGGGATTCATGTAAAGAATCTCTACAAACTTGATGTAGATGGTTGCGCAACATTGATGGGTAAAGCAGACAAAGTGGTGAGCTGGGATGAGGGTCAGTTATGGCACAAGAGATTGGGCCATATACACCACGGTGCTATGAAAGTCATGCAACAGATTTCTATGGGGCTTCCAAAGGGTACTCTTGTGCAGATAGACACATGGAAGGGATATACCATGGCTAAGTATGCAAATTCCACTTTTCACGAGAAGGAGAACCGAGTAGCGAAAATCCTTGAGAGGGTTCACTCAGATGTGTGTAGACCATTCTCTACTGCTTCTACATAAAAGCACATGTATTATATGATTTTTGTTGATGATTTTTCTAGAAATTCTTGGATCTACTTCATGCAGAAGAAAGATCAGATGTTCTCAAAATTTTGTGAGTTCAAAGCACCGGTTAAGAAAGACACAGGGAAGCATGTGAAGGATCTGAGGAGCGACAATGGTGGTGAGTACATCTTCAATTAATTCAAGAACTTCTGTAGCAAAGAAGGAATTCAGAGAGAGTTGATTGCACCTCATAACCCACAATAGAATGGGGTTGCAGAAAGAAAGAACATAAATACACGGGGAAGCATGTGAAGGCTCTGAGGAGCAAAAGTGGTGGTGAGTACATCCAAAATGAATTCAAGAACTTCTATATCAAAGAAGGAATTCAGAGAGAGTTGATTGCACCTCATAGCCCACAATAGAATGGGGTTGCAGAAAGAAATAACATAACAATTATGGGTGTGGTGCGAGTGATGTTACATGATCAGTGCCTACCGTTGCATCTGTGGGCAGAGGCATGCAACAAAATGATATTTGTGCATTATCATAGTCCTCATCGGATACTTAGCATGAGTACACCAGAGGAGGATTTTTCTAGTAAGAAACCTAATGTTTCATATTTTAAAATTTTTGGCTCATCTCTCTATTGCCATGTGACCAAAGTTTCCATAAAGAATCTAGAACCCAAAACTGAGATTGGGATATTTGTGGGGTACAATGATACTCCCCAAAACTATCGGGTGTATTTTCCGAACATCAGAATAATTTTTGTGAGATAGGATATAAAATTTGATGAGGAGAAAGCCATGCGATTGTCCCTTGAGAGGGAGCTTGATTTGCATGCAGATGAGGAACTCTTGGTTCCGAAGGATGAACCTCAAGATGTGGAGCAGACACATGCGGAGGATCATGGAGTGGAAGAAACCACTCACGCAGAGCCATCCACCAGACATGGTAGAAGGCGCACCACTGAAGCTGATAGATTGAGACTTGATGCGGTAGAACTTGTAGGAGCACCTACATCACTGCGCAGAAAGAGACAGTTTCTAGATTGATTTACTGGATACATGGCTCTTATGAGCTAGTGTATTTTGATAGAACCATCCTCGTTTGAGGAAGCAGTGCAACAACCAACTTGGGTTGATGCCATGGTTGAGGAGTATGAATACATCACTAAGAACAATGCATGGGAAGCTGTCCCAAGACCAGTCGGAAAATTAGTGATCGGATCTAGATGGATCTATAAGGTGAAGCAGGTGGAAAATGGGAATGTGGATAAGTACAAGGCTATATTTGTAGCCCAGGGATTCTCAAAAGTTGATGGGATTGACTATGAGGAGAATTTTGCACTAGTTTTAAGGTACTCATCGATTATATCTATCCTTGCACTCTCGGCGCAGATGGGGTGGCAGATACATCGGTTGGATGTGAAGATTGCATTTCTCAATGGATTTATTGAGGAAGAAATGTACATTGAACAGCCATAAGGTTTTGAGACCTTTGATAGTGATTTGTATGTGTGCAGAATCAAGAGAGCACTGTATGGGCTGAAGCAAGCACCTCGTGCTTGGTACACTAAGATTGACAGCTATTTCACTAGGTTGGGCTTCACGAAGAGTGAAGCGAATGCAAACCTGTAACAGATTGTGGTTGATGGTAAGATTTTGATTATCATACTTTACGTTGATGATCTCATTTTGACAGGTGATGATCATCTCATACCTTATTACAAAGAGGATCTTGCAAGAGAGTTTGAGATGAAGAACATCGGACTCCTTCATTATTTCCTTGGTTTGGAGATATGGTAGCGGGATGGGGAGCTATTCGTTTCTCAAGGAAAATATGCCAAAGATATTCTGAGAAAGTTCCACATGGAGAGTTGTAAACCCATGGAGACTCCTCTTGTAGGAAACTGGAGGAAAGAGGATGATACTTCAGGTGAGGTAGTGGACGCTACTATTTACATGCAGCTTGTGGGTTCACTCATGTAACACATGACCAGACATATGCTATGCAGTTAACCAGCTTATTCAAGCTATGGTTAAGACGACCAAGCTCTTTTGGAAGACAGGGAAGCATGTCTTGAGATATCTTAGGGGCACTACAAAGTATGGATTATGGTACAAATGGATAGAGGGAGTGAAGCTTCAAGGCTTCACCGATGTGGATTGGGTAGGAAATGCACCAGACAGAAAGAACACATCAGGAGGGATCTTCATCATAGGATCGACAATAGTTTCTTGGTACAACAGGAAGCAAAGATCAGTTGCACTCAGTTCAGTGGATACAGAGTACATGGCAGCCAGTTAGGTTGCATGTGAGGCCATCTGGATGAGGAAGATTCTTGTCGGTTTTTTTAGTCTTCATATAGATCCAACAGTGATACATTGTGATAAACAGAGTTGCATAAAACTCTCGGTTAATCTAGTATTCCATAACAAGTCCAAGCATATAGACATCTGGTACCACCATCTCAAAGACTATGTTCAAAGACGCATTGTGTTACTTCAGTACATTCCCACGGAGGATGAGGATGCAGATATTTTGACGAAGGCACTCGCCAAGAGAAAATTCAAATGCCATAGAGGTAGGATTGGGGTAGCTGATAATCCCTTTCTTGTTGAGAGGGAGTGTTCAAAAGTCAACAAGAAATGTGTGTCTAATTTAATCTTTCCTTAATTAAATTGGACGATAAATTGTAATCTTATCTCATAATCACTTGTAATAGTTATCTGAGTGTGATAAACTCAGTTAGATCATGGAATTCAAGTTGAGGGTGGTTGGTGAGGCATGTAGAGTGATTCTATTTGTTTGTTAGTCCAAGTTGTAGTTAGTGCATTATTTTAATGCATGAGAAATTAGTTAACTCAAATAATTGAGTTAAAATAAGTTTAACTAGTTGTAACTGATTGTTGCACTAGTGAGAGGTCAAGTAAATTAAATCAAATTTAATTCACATGTAGTGATCTATCAAGTAACTGATTATTTACTATTAATAGTTGCATGCATGTCAGTTCTGATGAAGACCCAATTGAGACAAAGGTTAAAGGGATGTTAACTATCAGTTGTATTATTAGTAAACTGCCTGCATGCACTAATACACCCATAGGATTTCCCATGATCATTGTGCAGTTTTGGAAGGCTGAAATTCCTAAAGAAAAGGGATTTCATTCCACATGAATTGCGCAAGCAAGTCAGGTTGAAAATTGGCCAAGTGTTGGTCAATTTTTTCCAGGTCAGTGTGAGACAGTTGTGAGAGTGCAACAGACTGTTGCGAGAAGAGTGCATTGTAATTGTTTCATGATTTCTTAGTGAATATACAATTGAATATAGAGGTGTTTTTCGCAGCAAGCTTTCCTGGGGAAAATATCTGTGTTATGGATTGATTTTCTTCTTTATTTTACTTGTTGTCATTGGCGATCGTGTTTATTTTTCAGCAATTAATTTGTAGAAGGATTCAGTATCTTGCTTCAGCATATCGCATGATCAGATTGAATCCATTTGTATACATATTGTTTTTATAATTTCTACAGCCTCTCCATGCACATTGGGTCGCTGCCAAACACATTTTGAGATATTTACATGGGATGATCGCCCTTGGTTTGAGATATACTACCGGAGATGTTCGACTTCATGGATATAGTGATGCAGACTGGGCAGGAAATGCTATCAACCTAAAGAGTACACCTGGATGTTGTTTTAGTCTTGGATCTCTATGATATATTGGATGAGCAGGAAGCAAAGGTCCGTAGCATTGAGTACTGTGAAGGGAGAGTATATTTCCGCTAACATGATAAGCTATGAAACATTTTGGTTGAGGAATATCTTTCGAGATCTATTTGAGTAGGTCCTAAACACCACAATGATATATCTCCACAACAAGAGTGGGATTCGTCTAGCAGAGAATCTCGTATTTCATGAAAACTACAAGCACATTGAGATTCAATATCATTACATTCGATACACGGTGCAGCGAGGAGCTGTTAGACTCAATCATATATCGTCAGATGAGAATATTGCAAATATTCTTACCAAGTCTTTTCCAAAAGGGAAGTTCTTTGTCTTTAGAGAGCACCTTGGACTGATGGATGTGACCCATCATTATAAGGGCCATCACTAATCAAGAACATTGAGGCAACTCTTCCCCCTTGTCTAAGCTCCCTGGGTGAGGAATTGAGATATAGGGCTATTGGGGTTGAGGGATATATGGATAAAAGGGTCGTAGATGTTGCTCCCCTATTTTTTACCCATAGGGTTGGAGATGTTTCTCCCCTATCTTGTTCTTTGCAGATTATACCCCAGTTGGCATCATACCCACAAGCTCAACTTGTTGGGATTACTGCTCCATGTTTGGCCAACGGGTTGAGATTGTACCTGAAGTTGTATAACCCAAGATTATTATGATGCAAGTGTTATACCACATGTTTCTTGAGTGTCATATTTTGGAAAATCAATGGGAAATAGGATGGGTTAAGATGTGCTCCTCTATATCACCTATTTCTCTATATGGGGTTGTAGATGTTTAGCCCCCCCATGAGATTTCAAGTTGAGATGTGCTCCCTGATGTAGATTATGGTTGAGATGTGCTCCCTGATATTATTTTCATATTGATATGTGCTCTATGATGTTATATAGTGTGGAAGCTAATTCTCCCTAATTCTTCTTCTTTATACTCAAGAATGTTTCAATAGATAGAGTTTAGCAGAGATGGGACGTGATATGGCCACAAAGCCACAAAGCCATTGAAAGCCCTCGAGTGCATATTCGAATCTCAAGCCATTGAAAGCCATCTTGATCCGCCTGTCGCACCAAAGAATATTTTTACAAATTCAAATGCTATTCAGCTCAAACTCAAATTCTTCTCCACTATAGTGATTTCCTATGCTCTGATACCATGTAGAAATTATACAAAAATTATGTTACCAATGGATTCAATCCGATCATGTGATATGCTAAATCAAGATACTGAATCCTTCTACAAATTAATTGTGTAAAAATAAACACGATCACCAATCACCACAAGTAAAATAAAGAAGCAAATAAATCCACAACACAGTTATTTTCCCGGGGAAAGATTGCTACTCAAAACCCCTCTATATTATATTGTATATTCACCAAGGAATCATGAAACAATTACAATGCACTCTTCTCACAACAGTCTGTTGCACTCTCACAACTGTCTCATACTTATCTGGCAAAATCGACCAACACTTAGCCAATTTTCAACCTTTGCTCAGCCCGCCTTGCTTGCACAATTCATGGGATGTGATTGGGATTTCAAGCCACAAAGCCATTGAAAGCCCTCGAGTGCATATTCCAATCTCAAGCCATTGAAAGCCATCTTGATCCGCCTGTCGCACCAAAGAATATTTTTACAAATTCAAATGCTATTCAACTCAAACTCAAATTCTTCTCCACTATAGTGATTTCCTATGCTCTGATACCATGTAGAAATTATACAAAAAGTATGTTACCAATGGATTCAATTGGATCATGTGATATGCTAAATCAAGATACTGAATCCTTCTACAAATTAATTGCATAAAAATAAACACGATCACCAATCACAACAAGTAAAATAAAGAAGCAAACTAATCCACAACACAGATATTTTCTTGGGGAAAGATTGCTGCTCAAAACCCCTCTATATTCTATTGTATATTCACCAAGGAATCATGAAACAATTACAATGCACTCTTCTCACAACAGTCTGTTGCACTCTCACAACTGTCTCATACTGATCTGGAAAAAATCGACCAACACTTAGCCAATTTTCAGCCTTTGCTCAGCCTGCCTTGCTTGCACAATTCATGTGGAATGCAATCCCTGTTCTTTAGGAATTTCAGCCTTCCAAAACTACGCAATGCTCATGGGCAATTTTATGGGTGTATTACTGCATGTAGGCAGTTTTCTAATAATACAACTTATAGTTAACATCCCTTTAACCTCTGTCTCAACTGGGTCTTCATCATAACTGACATGCATGCATCTATTAATATTAAATCATCAGTTACTTGACAGATCATTGCATGTGAATTAAATCTGATTTAATTCACTTAACCTCTCACTAGTGCAACAATCAATTACAACTAGTTAAACTGATTTTAACTCAATTAATTGAGTTAACTGATTTCTCATGCATTAAACTAATGCACTAACTATAACTTGGACTAAAAAACAAATAGAATCAATCTGCATGCCTCACCAACCAGCCTCAACTCGAATTCCATGAGCTAATTGAGTTTATCACACTCAGTTAACTATTACAAGTGATTATGAGATAAGATTACAATTTATCATCCAATTTAATTAAGGAAAAATAATTTAGACACACATTTCTTGTTGACTTTTCAACAAAGGCTCAGTCATGAATTGACTCAATGTGTTAACTACGTATCATATGTCTAGATTGGTGTTCACTAAGAACATCATAGCCCCAATCAACTAGTATATATACTTGGATGGATTCACCAAATCAGGTCCTGCAACTTCTCCACATAACTTCTTGAAGTTTATTTCCATCGGTGTAGAAAAGGACTTACATTATGTCATTCCAAATCTCTCTTACAAATTCATGACATATTTTCCTAATGAAAGGAAAATATCACTCGGCCTTTTCCACACCTCAAGGCCTAGAAATTAGTGCATGAGTCCATGGTCCTTTATCTCGAATTCATAGGCTAGCTCCCTCTTACACTCACTAATCATGAGCTCACTACCTGTAAAGAATAGATCGTCAAAATATAAAGCCAAAATCAATGGCATACCTTGGAGTACTTTAAATTAGAGCTTGTGGTTGACATTGCTTCTTGTGTATCCCAACTTCACCAAGTAACTATCTATGCGGGAATACCATGCTCTGGGGGCTTGCTTCAAACCATACAATGCCTTCCTCAACCTAAAAACATGTCACTTTTGATCCTCTACTTCAAATCCCTGTGGTTTCTCAACATACACTTCTTCTTATCACATACCATGGAGGAATGTTGCCTTTACATCCATCTCATGAAGATTCCATCCTTGACTTGCAAGAAGATAAAATATCGAATGAATGGTTGTATATCGAGCCATAGGTGCGAATATTTCATCATAATATTTTCCCTCATTTTTGGAGAATCCTCGGGCCACGAAACTTGGTTTATATTTCTCAATTCCAACATCAACTCCATGCTTGATCTTGAATAGCCATTTTGAAGTCACCACATATTTCCCCTTTGGTCCCGGCACGACATCCCATACGTCATCATTAATCCATATTCTTTGGCTATAGCATCCTTCCAAACTTTTTCTTTCATGACTTCTTCAAAGGTGGGAGGTTCATCTTAGATCATAGTGCTCATGGTTACAACGTATCCCTATTACTTGCATGGTTTCTTACTTTCTCTTAATGATCTTCTAACAAGAACTCATCTCTCATCATCCTGTAATGTATCGTGGAGCCAAAGTGGCCTCTTCCTGGTGGGAGGATCACATGGAGGAGGATCTACAGGTTCCATAGGATCCATGGGATCATCACCAATATTCGTCTCTAATTCAAGCACGAAAGGACCATCTAAAATATCCATACCATAATCCTTCTTCTTAGGTGGAGGAGTTGGAGGAAGGTCACTTGCTTTCCCAAGGGCAACGTCTTCATTGAATGTTACATTCCTGTTAATTTCAACCTTCCTTTGACCAGGAATATATATTCTAAATTCCTTAGATTTTTCACAACATCCAAAAATGTACCTTTTATTCATGTGGTTTCTAATTTGTTTAGTTTGTCCTTCAGTACATGGAAAATTACGGTGTAGCCAAAGATACAAAGATGGATAACATCGAGCTTGACACTTGTGAACACTTATTCAAGTGTCTTATTGTCCAATGCTTGATGAGGCACTATGTTTTGAACATATATGACATAAGTTGTTGCTTCTCCCCAAAGGAACTTTTTCAACTTTTGATCATGGAGCATGCCACTAGCGACTTCTACAATAGACCTATTCTTCCTTTCAACTTACCCATTTTTTTCTGGAGTATAGATCACAATTGTATCCTTCTTGATACCATCCTTCTTGCGAAAATCAATGAACTCATTCGAAGTGTACTCTCTACCATTTCCAAACCTAAATATCTCGATTTTATTTCCTGTTTGATTTTTGATCAAAGATTTGAACTCCTTGAACATTTCAAAGGCTTCATCATTGTGTTCAAATAATATATCCACATATTTCTTGAAAATTCATCAATGAAGGTGAAGTAATAGAGATGTCTACCAAGAGAATGTATGGGTATCAGACCACCTAAGTCGGAATGAATGAGATGGAGGATATCATTTGTCTTGTTCTTACTGGAGGGTAATGGTCCTCTTGTCTTCTTCCAACTGACACAACCTGGACATACTCCATCATGTTGATCTTGAACATCGAGAATACCAGAGACCAGTTTCTTCAATTTAGGAATAAAATAATAATTTAAGTGGGCTAATATTCAGTGTCATAGTTCGATTAGATGATTTGTATCATGGACCAATGCTAGGATAGGTCTTCCAATAACCCTTCAAATTCCTTCAAATCTTGATTCCAATGTAAACACAACTCTCATAGGTGATCCAACATGCCAAGTTAGAACCTTTCCCCTGATGAAGGAAAACCTCATCCCTTTATCTTACAAAGAAGATATAGATACCAAATTCTTCTTCAATACTGACACATACATCACATCATGAAGCACAATAGATTCCCCAAATTCCAAATGAAATTTGATGGACCCAAAGGCTTTCATGGCATGAGTGGAGTTGTCTCAAAGAATAATTTTCAAATTTGACTCCCCTTCTACCAAATTAGAGAGAACTTATTTATACCCAAATAAATTATGAGTGGCCCCACTATAAACCAACCAACTATCCCACGAATCCGGAGGAGAGAAACTAGTAAGGGCAAAAATAAGAATATATTTAGATTGTTTGCCAACATTACTTTCATACCTAGAGTATCTTGACTTCTTTTGAGGATGATGATCTTCTTCATGGTCTCTTGGAGCATTTCTTCTTCTTCTTTCATCTCTTTGATTGGGATCATTCCTTCGGTCACCTCTTCTTCTTAGATCATCAAAATTGTTGTTGTTTCTTCTAGTGTTGTAGTGTGGACCATCATTCTTCTCAGGGTAATCTCAAGCATAATGAACCTTCTTGTGGAGATTGTAGCATTCAATGTGAGATGATGTTATATCATTCCTTCTCTTTATCTCGAGGTGGAGGCTTTCTTGAATTTTATGGAACTCCTTTTCCTTTCTTCTTCTTGTTTTGAGTGACGAATGCAACAGACTCTCCCTCTTCATGCTTTTGAATCCTTCCTCTTGATATCATCCTTGATTATTTTTAAGTGATCTTTCCAAAAAGTTCATCAAATGACGAGTGGGCATTGTTGTTGTTTATGGTAGTGATGAAGGATTCCTACATAGGAGGGACACCTCTTAGAGTTATGATCACCAATTTTCTGCTAGGCACAATTTACCCAACTCTTTGAAATTGATCTCTAAGGCGATATATCCTGATAATGTAGGATTGCATAGACTCTCACTTGCTCATCTTCGTGTCTTTGAGTTGATCTTACAAGTATATTATCTTGTAAACCATCAACTATAATTTGCTTTGCTTTTAACTCACCTTTCTTGTGCTTGTTCTTGATAGTAGCGGAAACATTCTCCGAAGGCTTGGGTACCTTTCTTTAATAAAAAAACATCATTGTTATCAGCTATGATCTCCAACCTGACTTTACATGTAGCAAAATTTTATGAGTCGCCTAAATTTTCATTTTCCTTGAAGAAGGATGATATCTTGACTTGACTAGGTTTCTCCTTCAACATTCCAAAGATGATTGCTTCAGTGTTTGTCTCCTTCTGGGCTTGTCCTTCACATTAGCTCTGATACCATGTTAACTTTCAGATTTTTCAATGTTATATCAATTACTTTAGCCCAAATCAATACTTCAATTAACAATCTTTTCAATACCAATTAATCTTTCCAATCATCAATAGTAATTGAAGATAGAACAATAAATGCAATGACAATGGAGACAATAAACATGTCAACAAGAGACACCAAATTTAGTCAAATACCATGGAAAAACCCCACCAGGGTGAAAACCCTTTTAAAATTCTTCTTCTATTAGATTGTCATAAAATGTTCAATAGAGAGTACAATGAGACCAATAAAAAATCATTTGGCAAAATTAACTCAATAACATTCATAAATATGTTCTCAGCATCAATATATATGAGAGACAACTTTTCCTGTCTTCGGTCAACTATCAAATTTCGCCCTAGTTTCTGGTCGTATGGAGGAAAATATCATGTGTGTGATTGAGAACTTCCAACTGCTCCCTTGACCCTCCAAGCCTACGACTACATTTGAAATTCTCCTTTGGCAAGCTTACAACTATGACCCAAAACCCTAGAAACACGTGCGAGCTTTAGACCCTGTAATCTCAGACTTGTGTGAATCTCTTTTGTCGACTCGACCTCAAACCTGTGCGAACCAATCATTGAATAAGTAAATAAGAAGATGCTTGGTGATGTCGAAATGAGCTTGCACATATAAATTTGTTATTGATTTTCCCAAACATTTGAACATAATATAATTAGGCCTAGATCAAGAGATAGATTTTTTATCATAATAAAATACCACATTTCAAAAAATAATGGTTGAAGTTGTCCATCAGATGCGCATTACAAATGAAAGATGGCAGAATCTACATTACGTTTTATGCAATTCTCCCGAATATCTCCTTGGGAACTAGTTAGAGGCGTGCTATTTCCCATCTTGATAATTACATATGTGAAGTATCTCTCGAAAATTTCCAAGTTTTGTTGTACTTGCTCCCGAGAGAATCGGTAGACACACTATTGAAAAGCTCTTGATCATAGTGTAGAAGTCCTATCTTTGCTACAAAATTTTTGTAGTAATTGTTTTCAAACTTTGTTGGTGTTTGTAAAAAAGAGGTGGGAATCTGTTGTTGCCTCCACTTTTGCAGGGGTAGTGGGCTTGTAAATACTTGGCAAATGTTGTGTCTATGTTTATATATGTGATCTCTAAAGATAACACAACACGCTTTACTAATGGTATGAGCACCTAAATTAACAAGAAAATAAGCGAAGTTACAACTAGAATGAGATTAGAGTCATAATATTTCTGGTTACCATGCAAGTGCAAAAACTATGATGATTGGCGTGATCAGAGGTTTCAGCTAAAAAAGGTGGACCAAGCATTTGTATTCAGAACCAATAAGACTTTAAGAGTTGAGCAAACCCTGTGAAAAGAGCAAGATGGATGAATGATTGCATACTTGAAGTTGTAGATGCAAAGAGACTTACATACAAAAATCCAAACATTAATAAAAATATGACAAAACTACACAAGGGATGAAAACACTAACGAATTTATCATTAAATCTCTTCTAAAACCTTATTGACACACATATATTGACACATTAACACATGGTTTAAAACTTATTATTTAGAGCCTTAACTTATTATTTAGAGCCTTATGCATTATAAAATAACCACTTCAGTTAGCTTTGATGTTTCTTCTCCCCTATTGTAAAATATGCTAGTTTTCAAATTAATATGATATCTCTAATCAACAATAAAATTTATTATGAAAATGAAATCTTTAAACATCTAAATGTGGGAATAGAAATCTATAAAAAAAAAAATGATATATTGTTCCTATGAAAGTGGAAAGGAATTTATGGTGTTGGGACGTCTGCACATTACGTCAACAAATATCTGGTGGCAAATAAATCAACGTATTTTCAACGGTGTTGAGACATTTATGCACTGCAACAACAGATATAAAATTGAGATTGGCGTTGGATGAGCCACCATTATCATTTAAACCATATTAAAATCCATTTTTTTCATATTATATTTCGGATGATAAGGTTGATTGACAATAGAGAAAAGCGTGGCACAGGAGGTTTAGGAAAACACCTGCGAGATTTGTGGTGAGCTACAACTAACTCGAGTCGCCGCCGCCGCCACAAAAATGGTCCGTAACGCGAGCCCAAAAACACTCACACTTACGGTCGGTGGGGTCGCAACTAACTCTCCAACCGTCTCACTTCCACCACTGCCATAGGCTCATAAATGTGCTCAGGCAAGGAATGCTAGGAATGCTGGCCGTCAGATTAAAACTGTAGATCATCGTGCAGTGAGCATTCCCTGTCTAAACGCATTTATGAGCCTATGACAGTGGAAATAAGGCTCGCCCGGTCTCACCGTCGGTGATTTTTCAACCACACAATTTCCGGTGTATTTTTTGTTTCAAAAAAGTTGGGAAAATTTTCATTCGGTGAAGTAACACGGAGCCAAACAACAGTTAACAGCTGACGTCGACGTTGGTAGGGCCGCCACCAACTTTCCAACTGTGTTTCTCCGTCCTTCCCTCGTTTCGGTGATATTTTGTCCACACAATTTTCGGCGAAATAGATTCAGTACAGTTAAGAGATTGGACATGGTAAGTTGTTTACAATTTTTTGAAAGATGTGAATGGATTTGAAACCCTGGCAAGTGGAGTCACTTTGTCCTCGATACTTTTATCTCAAGTAATGACACCTGGAAATCAAAAGAGTTTATCTGGAGTGACTCGCTGGGCGTTTCTCGTCGTCGGCGATTCCAAAATTTTCGGTTCATGGTAAAAGATTTGAAAAATCGATATTAAATGGGACATTTAATGTGAGATTGCGAGATTTTAAAAGTTTTATGTTTTGTTTTTTTGGAAAATGAATGAATGAATGGTTGATTGATTTTTAATGAAGTCTAGAGACTTTGCGGTATAAGGGACCATTTACTAGTAATTTAATCTATATTCAAAAATTTTCAGGTTGATTTTATACATAGGATATTGAGTAAGAAATTTTTGTTTTGTGAAGTTTTGTTTTTTTATAAAATTTGTTGAAATAGTTTACTTTTATGTAGTTATCAAAGTGATTCACGAATAACTTCATAGGTTATACATTTTTTTGATAAAATGTCATTTTGTTTCGACTTTTTTTGTTGCAAAAATTGCAAGTTCGTTTTTCCTAATCTTTTTTAGGGACCACCCATTTACTAGTTCCACATCTTAGATGATGGGAGCTAGTCCTCAGTTGTGTAATTAAAATTTTAAGTTTTTTTTTAGATCAAGGAACTCAAATACTCTTTATCATCATATAACTTAAATGCGGGATTAAATTCTTTGACATAATATGTTTTTTTTGCCTACCTATTTTGTCCACATTGCACTCCAGAATTTTTCTAACACCCACCTTTTTATCTCCTCTTTAGCGTGAGGACAATCATGTCGATTTATGTCTCATTTTCCCAACCACTTTCTATTTTGCTTCATTCGTGTCTTTTTCCGATGATTTAGCTCTTCAACAACCAATTTGGGTCATCGGTGTTTATCCATATTTTCAACCTTCTTCACTTAACTTAGCAAATGAATATCGTTGAAGCTTCAATTGGAAACATACCAGCCTTTGCTAAAAGGATATCATATGGGACCGTTGATTTGACTTTGACGCTACTTGTGATTATATGCTTCTGCATTCTTTCTATTTATCTACATTTGTTGCTTGAAATATTGCTCCCCATATTTCACAATCATAGAGGATAACTAACACCACTAATAAATCAAAGAGGGCTTTCTAATTCTTCCATTCCATGTTCTACACCTGTTCTTAAGAAGGTATGAAGGTTTCCACCCTCCTTGGATTCTCTTTGATCTACATGTCTCCTAGAGCCTATAGTGTAAATCAATTCCTAAATACTTGTACTCATCTACTACCTCCAAGGGGTTGCCATCAAAAACAAAAGTAACATTTTGCTTCTTTCTTTTCAAAGAAAAAAACATGACTTTGGTCTTGCTAGTATTTGCTTGCATTCCCACATCTTAACAAAAAAGTTCAAAGCTTTCAAGTGTTCTCTCAAACCTAGTGCAACTTAAGCAATACGAATAAGGTCATACACATATAAAAGTAGTTTCACCACATATCTTGCCAACTAGATGCCTCCTCCTTCAGTATTGTTTATCCACTCTTCAAGCTTATCAAAATATAAACCAAATAATGTGGGAGAAAAACGACATCTCTTCCTTCTTTAAGTTGCTCATAAAAGTTATAAACAACCACTATATATTCCTTTGGAACCCCTATTTCCATGATATAACAAAATTTATCTCTAAAAACAATATCAAAAACTTTTTTGAAATCAACCAAACAGAACTTCCCACCTTATCTGTACCAAACTTTTTTTTAATGAAATGAATCGCTGCATTTCATTTCTTGTGGCTGGAAATGGAGTTGTCTAACCAAGCAATGGAATAGCCCGGACATCAATTTTTTGCCGGAATCCGGTCAACTAAAATTCAAAAAATCAGGTAGTTGGAGTGTTTGGAATCCATTTTTGATAGTGGAAATGGATTCAGCACTATCAAAAACCCTTAGGATACTCAAAATATTAAAGTTTAACAACTGTAAATAAGATTTTGATAAAATCTTTGCCGAATTTTTTCAAAATCTTTATTGGATTCTGGGCCATTTCATTGCCTAGATAGACTACGCGGCTTGGAAATTATGTAGATGACAAACCACGGCAACAAATACTTTTCAGTCCATCGGCCCATAAATGCGCCGAGGGAGGAAATCGCCACCGTAGGCCCATAAATGCGTCGAGAGAGGAAATTGCCACCGTAGAATGATGCACTGCTTTAATCTGACGGTGGCGATTTCCTCCCTCGGCGCATTTATGGGCCGATGGACTGAAAAGTATTTGTTGCCACAAACTACCAACACGAGGGAATGCCGTTGCGACAGGTAGAGATTTCGTTGGGAGTTCGTTGCGGCCCCACCAATCTCATTCGACTTGATGAAGTCTTCAGTTTTCATTATTTATGCTTACGTGTCATATTAAGCCGCGTGGCTTACGTAAGCTGTGGCAATTAACTGAATGTGATTAATCGCAGTTCATGAGCGACTTTTGTTTAAATTAATAAACGTGCTCGAAAACACTGATGTTCTGTAAGTTTGAAATGTGTCAACTTAAATTAAGAATAGTGATGCATTCGATTTTTAAAAAGCGGATATTAAATTTTAATAATAAAGTAAATTTTAAGATTATGAATATTGGGAAGGATGTATGTAAAGAACAAAATTTAAAGTAAATAATAAGTTATTTTTATATTAAATTAGATTATAATTTTCTTTTTTTTCTTCTTTTATAAAGTTGTGTTTTATGTTTATAGGTTAGATTTTTAGAATAAACTGTTAAACTTATTTATTTTATTATTAGAATTTGAGATATTAAATATTAATTGAAAATAATCTTTAATATGAAAGAATGAAATACAAATGATCAAATTTTATTAATATAACTGGATTTAGATTGTTAGTTTTATATTAAGATGATCATATATATATATATATATATATATATAACAAATCTAACCATATTAAAGCATAATGTAATCCAAACAAAATGATTACAAGCTAGTCTTATAAAACATAAACATTTTAACCAAACAACCAAAAAAATCCAATATTTTCAAATTTTACAAAATTATTGATTTTAATAACAATATCTCAAATCATCCTAAATATTCATGGAATGCACATATGTCGTTACAAGAATGCAATGGATATCAGGTCAATTTTTTTTTTTGATTTAAAAATGCAATGCAAGTTGTGCATTTTATTTCATTAACTGATATTTTCACTTGTGTTCAAAGAATCTAAAAAAAAAATACAAAGTTTTCATAAACCAAACAAGGGAAGTTGTGAAAGAATCTAAAATAAAAACACAGTGTTTCCATAAACTACAGAAGAAAATTTTCATTCACTGCCTGAATCTTTGTTGAAACTACAATGCAGCAATTTCTTGTTCTAGTGGCAGTAACTCTCTATTATAGTGGTGGCAACTACCTTGTCTCCCATGCACATGTACACATCAAGAGGTGTAAATATGAGAATTGAGCCAGGTTTTTCCCATTGTTGAACTGCTTAGTGACATACTTTGAAGAAGAAAATTAGTTCAATTTGTTTTTTAGGTTGGAGAGTTTATGATAAGTGAACCTTTCACTATTTTTTCTATTTGAGCTTTGAACATGCAAAAGACTACTCCATTTCATTTTATGTAATCATCCCACTTCACTATGATGGAGTCATCTCACTTTACTAGTGTGCACATATATTCAATGCAGAACATGGGAGTATCAATGCATGTAAAGTGGGTGGAAATTGATTATCTTTATTGTGGATATTCAATGCATTTAATGTATGCAAAAATTGTGTTAATGCTTTAACTATGCATGTAAACAAATGTTTCTGTTATGTCTTAAATTGGTCTCTATATTTTGATCGTTCTTGATTGTAAATTTAGATATCTATTGGGCAGAGAGTAAAGTTAACTTTCTATTAGTTAAAGATTTGAAATCTTCAGACATTTTTAACAATATCCAAAAAACTGAGAGATGTTATATAATTATAATAATATACTCTAATTTCTATCATTCTAATATGAAGAAAAAGTCATATGATCTATAAGTTTGAAAGTTGTATGAGGTAATTTTTTTTTCATGTAATTAATTTGGGTGAAAATCACATTTTAATTTCATGATTCCATTTGAATTATGAGTTATGCTTATTCTAAATTGTTTTGGGTTTTTTCAAATGATTGAACATTTTTTTATAAGAGAAGAGGCATTTTGTCAAACCAGGCAAACAATGCTCTTTATAGATTTGTTAAATCATAATGCTATATTATAATTTCATAAAAAGATGTTAAGTATCTACAACAAGGTAGAGCTAGATGGGGGAAGATATATATATTTGTCTTTGTTCTGTGAAAGTTGGGGTCTTAAATGAACCATCATTGATCCACTCTCAAAATATATAGAGCAATCACAGTTTGATATATGTTAGGTTAGATATAGATCTAACATTTGGTTGCATATTCCAAAGTTGCATGTATGATTTTTTTGCAAATGACGTAGATGAAAATCCCTACCTACCTATATATATATATATATATATATATATAAACTTCTAGAAATTAACGTATTGCAATATGGAAATAAAATTTTATTGCAAAATAAAACAAACCATAATGCATTATGGAAAATTCTATTCAAAATATTTGTAAATTTAATTGCAATATAGAAATAAATTATTATTGCAAAATAAAACAAACCATGATCTACTATGAAAAATCGTATTCAAACTCTTTATCAATGTACTAGATCTCTGATTAGAAAACCTGTGATAAATGAACCTACATACATATGAAAAAATATAAAGACTTACTGGATAGTGTCCATTTCTTATTAATTGACCAATGAACCTAGTGAGATACACTCAAATCCCTAAATCACACTCTATAGTGCAGTCCCATGTCACTTTCTTAGGTGCAAATATTAGTTGTAATTACTTGGTAGATTCTAAGAAGCTTGTACCACTAGTTATTATAGTTTATTTATGCTTTTGGAATGATTGAAATTTGAATTAGTGTTTCCCTTGAACAAATGCTCACTCGTTGTGTTTTTTTTTTTGCTTTTTGTCTTTTAGTGCAGGTGCTCAACGCTTTCTTCCACTAGCAGATGCATTTGATAAGGGGATCTACATCCTAGAAATATGAGGCAATGAATTCAGCTACGTGTATAAGAACTTGAAACAAACCCCAGCTAAGTGAACCAAACCACCTAAACTCTTAAAAAAAGTAAGGGGTCTTATGGGGTCTTACAATGTTATAAGTGATCTCCCCTGTCTTGACTTCTCTCTGCAACTCATCTTCAAATTTAAGCTTGGCTCTCTAAAATTTTGGCTCTCTAAATTCTAATATATAATTTTGCACACATATGGAAGACAACAAAATAAAATGCAATGCACTTGTTGTTTTTCCCACAGTGAGTTTGTTCATGGTGGCATCATAATAAATTCTCCAGTTACTCCATTCCTACTAGCCAAACAAGATATTATCACATCAATAGAAACATCCACATCATGGATGGTTTTTTTTCTGGGAAGAAATGTTTTTAACATTTGTAAAACAAACCCTAGATTCTTTCAACTCTTCAATGGTCTCGTTTTTCCCATATTTTTGATCAATTCCATTCCTTTCCCTGGCAACTGCAATGGTTGCAATTATGCTTTCTACTCACGCAATCTTGTGGGTGCGGTGAAGCAACAAAATTTAAATTCAAATGGACTCGGGGAGGCAAAGGGAGAATGAAATTTTGATGGAGTCAAGGAGTAGAGACAGAGAGACGAAGCGGGCCCCCATGGTGAGATGGGTCGATGCCGGAGGACGGTCGCTAGCAAGGAGAAGGCTCGAAAAACAAAATCGAAATCGTCAACTCGTTAAACTACCGTCATCCGAATTGCGAGTGTTGGAGGCTTGATATATCGTGTATTGTATTTTAATTTAATTGGTATACATTATTAATCAAAACTGGCCCCAGAAACTGAACTTGATCGTGCACGCATTATGCGCCAGTTTGGAATGTAGCTAAAAGCGTGCTTTTATTTTGTGAAAAGTTATCACATAAAAGCCTTTAGTTTTTCTTTCCCCAAAAAAATGAGGATGAAATTAGAAGTTATGATGTTGTGAAGTGTGGGATTAAGTAGTGAGTACATGTAATGTAACATTAGTTTATCATGTAATTAGTACAGTTAGATTAATAAATGTAGTTTATATACGTTAATAGATTTATATTAATCACATGCACAATTATATTAGTAAATATGGTTGATATACACAAATCTTAACGTTATAAAATCCAATATTGTAAATTTTAAAATTAATATATTAAATCATAAGTTTAATATATCAAACCCTAGCATAATAAACCCTAAGATTAATAATATAAACTCTTAGATTACCCTGAGATTAATATAATAATATTATAAAACTCTAAAATTTAAAACCCATTATAATAAGACCTTAGATTAATATTCTAAACCCTAAGATTATAAACCTAAAGTTTAATATATTAAACCTTGGGAAATTATAAGCCTAAAGATTAATATTATAAACGCTAAGATTAATATATTAATATTATAAAACCTTAAGATTAACATTATAAACCCTAAAATTGATATATTAAAACCTAAGATTAATCTTATAAACTACAAGATTGATATTATAAACCTTAGCATCATAAATCTTAGGAATATAAACCCTAGGATTAATATTATAAACCCTAGGATCATAAACTTATGATTAATATTAAACTCTAGGTTTAATATATTAAACACTAGCATTATAAATCCTAAGATTAATATTATAAACCATATGATTGATATATTAATATTATAAAACCCAATATTATAAACACTAACGTTAATATATCAAACCCTATATTTTACATATTAAACCCTAGGATTATAAACCCTAAAATTAATATCAAGCCATAAGATTAATGTTATAAACCCTGTGATTAATATTATATACCCTAAGATTAATATTATAAACCCTAGAATTAATATTAAACTCTAATATTAATTCTATAAACCCTAATATTATAAAATATAAACTCAATATTAAACCCTAAGATTATAAACCTGATATCAAAAACCCCAATATTATAAAGCCTAATATTAAACCCCAATTTTGTAATGTTGTAATGTGACGTTGAATAAATTACAATATAATGTTACGCTGCGACAATAACTAATAGATTGATTATCGCATTGAGACAATGTTTGTCACAATGCGACATTGGATAGACTTTTGTATCATTCCAATGTCATAATATTAAACCCTAACATTATTGAACCCAATCTGATAAATATAAAGATTAATATTATAAGCCCTAGGGTTGAAGGAACTTAGCACAAGTGGCAAAGGCACATGTTTCTTAGCCCAAATACTTGGGTTGAAGTCTTTGGAGACATGTTGTTAAGTTGGTCCCATGTGGAATTTTTGAAATTGTTGTTCTACGTGGTGAAATAATGACAGTCTTTTGTACGAATTTATTGATTTTGTCAAGTGAGAATGTTCTCATTCATATAATAAAAAACCAAAATATTAAACCCTAGGAATACTAACCTTGAGATATATATGATAAACGCCAAGATTAATATTAAACCTTAGGATTAATAAAATAAACCTTAGGATTTATATTATAAATCTTAGGATTAGTATTATAAACCCTAAGATTAATATATTAAACCCGAAGTTTAATATATTAAACCCTATAATTTTAAATTCTAAGATTAATATTATAAACCTTAAGGTTAATATAATAATAGTATAAAACTCTAACTTTATTAAACCAATTATTATAAACCTTAAGATTAATATTATAAACCCTAAGATTAACATTATAAACATAGGGTTAATATTAAACCCTATGACTAATACTAAACCCTAAAATTAATATTATAAACCTTAAGATTAATATTAAACCCTAAACTTATAAACTCTAAATTTAATATGTTAAGCCCGAGAAATATAAACCCTAACATTACTATTATAAATCCTAAAATTAATATTAGAAACCATAGGATTAATAGTAAACCTTATGATTAATATTATGAACCCTAAGATTAATACATTAACCCTTGTTTTTGTATTGTGACAATATAATGTAACATTGTGACAATGACTATCAAATTTATTGTCGCATTGAGACAATTTTTGTTACAATGTGGCATTGGATAAACTTTTGTACCATTCCAACATCTCAATATAAAACTCTAACAATATTAGACCCAATATGATAAGCCCTAAGATTATATTGTAAACCCTATGTTTGATGTATTAAACTCTACAAATATAAACCTTGAGAGATATATGATAAACCCTAAGATTAATATAAAACCCTAGGATTAATATTACAAACCTAGGATTGATATTAAACCCTAAGTCTAATATATAAAACCCAAGGATTATAAAATGTAAGGTTAAAATTATAAACTTGTTTAAACCCTAAGTTTAATATATAAAATCCTAAGAATGATATTATAAACCCTAGGATTAATATATTAATATTATAAAACCTAACATTATAAAACCCAATATTATAAACCCAAATATTAATATTAAAGCCTATGATTAATATTATAAACCCTTAGATTATAAACCTTAGGATGAATATTATATACCTTAAGATTAATCTTAAACAATAATATTGTGAATTATAAACCTAATATTCAACCCCAATCTTGTAATGTCACAATACGATGTTGAATAAATTACGATGTAATGTAACATTGTGACAATGATTGTCAAACTGATTGTCACATTGAGACAATGTTTGTCATAATGCGACGTTGCATAGAATTTTGTATTATTCCAATGTCATAGTATTAAACCCTAATATAAACCCTAAGTATAATATATTAAACCCTAGGATTAATATTATAAACCCAAATATTAATATTAAATCATAGGATTAATATTATAAACCCTAATAATAATATATTAAGCTCTAATTTTTCAATGGCACAATATTAAACCCTAATATAAAACCCTAACATTATAAAACCCAATATAATAAACCCTAAGATTAATAATAATCACTAAGATTATAAAACCTAAGTTTAATATATTAAACCCTGTGAATATAAACCCAAAGATTAATATTATAAACCCTAATATTAACATTAAACCTTGGGATTCAAATTATAAACCCTAAGACTAATATTAAACCTTAGGATTCATATATAAAACCTAGGATTATGAACCCTGTGATAAATATTATAAATCCTAAGATTATAAACCCTAATATTAAACCTTAAGATTAATATTATAAGCTCTAGGATTAATATTATAAACTCTGAGATTAATAATATAAACCCTAAGATAATAAAACCTAAGGCTAATATATTAAACCATGGTTTTAATCCTTGATTTTGCAATGTTACAATGTGACGTTGAATAAATTGCATTATAATGTAACATTGTCACATTTCCACAATTTTGCCACAATGCGATGTTGGATAGATTTCTTTACCATTCCAATGTGACAATATTGTTAAATATTTTTAAGGCTAAGTATTGTTAAATATGGTAAAAAAAGTGTTGACGAAGTTTGAGTGGGGTCTTTTAATTTTCAGATTGTTCTATGTTGTATCAATTACTTTAGCCCAATTAAATACTTCGATTAACAATATTTTCAATACCAATTAATCTTTCCAATCATAAATAGTAATTGAAGATATAACAATAAATGCAATGACAAAGGAGACAATCAACACATCAACAAGAGACACCATATTTGGACAAAGACCAGGGAAAAACCCCACTATGGGGAAAACCCTTTGAAAATTCTTCTTCTATTGGATTGTCATAAAATGTTCAACATAGAGTACAATGACCCTAATACAAAATCATCCAGAAAAATTAACCCAATAACATTCATAAATATGTTCTCAACATCACTATTATCATAGGCAACTTTTCTTGTCTTCGGTTAACTACAGTCAATTGCGGTCAATTGTCAAATTTTTCCCTAGTTTCTGGTCGCATGGAGGAATATATGATGTGTGAAATTGAGAGCTTCTAATCACTCTCTTGATATTTCAATCCTATGGCTGCAGTTGAAATTATCCTTTGGCAAGCTTGCAATTGTGACCCAAAACCCTACAAACACATGTGAGTTTTGGACCCTGTAATCTCAGACTTGTGTGAACCTCTTTCATCGACCTGGCCTTAGACCTGTGCGAACCAATCAATGAAGAAGAGAAAAATAATATGCTTAGTGATTTCCAAATGAGCTTGAGGTCACTTGTATTTATAGGATTCCAAGGGTGACCAATTTATTATTAGGGTAAACCTGTCGAGATGTGCATATGTGGGTTTTTCTTCATAAGTATAATTTCCCTTATCCAATTTGAGTGATTAAATAGTCAAAATTGGTCCTCTAAAAAATAGGAATCTAGTCCCATGGTTGGAAATTAACAATCCCTCTCATTTAGGGAGAAATTCCAACTCTATCATGCCATGTATATCTTGTTGCCATATCCTGTCCCATCTCTGTGCAAATCTATCTGCTGAAACAATTTTGAATCTAAAGAATAATAATTAAGGAGCATTAAATTCCACCCTCTATAACGTCATAGAGAACACCTCAATCCTAAAATAATACTAGGGAGCACATCTCAACCCTAAATTTCATGGGGGAGCTAAACATATACAATGCCATAAATAGCTATAGGTGATATAGAGAAGCACATCTCAACTCATCCTATTTCCCACTGATATTACCAACGATGACCCTCAAGAATCATGTTGTAGAACACTTGCTTCATAATCAGCTTGGGTTGTACAGCTTCAAGTACACTTAACCCATGTAGAAATTATACAAGCATGTGTATATCAATGGATTCAATCCGATCTAACAATGTACTAAAGCTAGATGTTGAATCCTTCTACGAACCAATTTTAGAAATTAAACACAATCACCAATCACATGAAGCAAATAAAGAATCAAATCAAACCACAACACAAATAATTTCCCGGGGAAAGCTTGCTGCTCAAAACCCCTCAATCTTCTATTGTATATTAACCACGGAATCATGAAACAATTACAATGCACTCTTCTCACAAGAGTCTTCTGCACTGCGTCAACTGTCTCACATTGTCTCGGAAAAAACTGACCAACACTAAGCCATTCTAAGCCTCTAAACAACCTGCCTTGCTTGCACAATTCCTGATGAATGCAATCCATTTTATTTAGGAATTTTGGCCTTCCTAAATTGTGCAAGGATCATGGGCACTCCATTGGATGTCTGGTTGCATGCAAGAAACCTACTAATCACACAACTGATAGTTAACCTCCCTTTAACCTTTGTCTCAATTGGGTCTCCACTGGAACTGACATGCATGCAGCGATTAATAGTAGATCATCAGTTGCATGGAAAATTACTGATTGTGAATTAAATAATATTTAATTCACTTGATCTCTCACTAGTGCAACAAACAATTACAACTAGTTCAACCGAATCTAACTCACCTAACGAAGTTAACTGATTACACATGCATTAAAATAATGCACCAACTACAATTTTAACTCCATAACTAATAGAATTACTTTGCATGCCTCACCAACCATCCTCAACTTGAAATACATGAGCTAACTGAATTTATCACACTCAGTTAACTGTTACAAGTGATCACGAGATAAGATTACATTTTATTGTCCAATTTAATTAAAGGAAAATTAAATTAGACATTGCACCAAATTAATTAATTAATTTGGCCATCACACTAATGTATCGCCAAGACAAATTAGTGCCAGACTAGTGTGTGTGCTACAATTTCTTGTTGGACTTCAACACTCCCTCTCAACAAGAAAGGGATTATCTACCAGCCAGATCCTACCTCTATGGTATTCGAATTTTCTCCTAGTGAGCACCTTCGTTAGAATATCTGCATCTTGATCTTCTGTGGAAATGTACTGAAGTAACATTATGCGCCTCTTAACACAATCTCTGAGATGGTGGTACTGTATTTCTATGTGTTTGGACCTATCATGAAACACCAGATTATCCGAGAGTTTAATGCGACTCTGGTTATCACAATGTATCACTGTCAGATCCATCTGAGATCCAAAAAAACTCTTAGTCATCAGTAATTTTTTCCTTTTTATAGATGAATAAATGCTTATCCTAGATTTCTAGAAACAAAATTCATGAATATTGTGAGTTCTAGAAATCTCACTGCCTTCATTATCCTTAGGATAAATTTTTCACTATTTCACTACTCTATCAAGTCATGGCCATCCTATCACTCCCAGAAGACCCATCATAGGCTCATGCCACTCATTTTTGTCCCATTTTTACACTCATGACCTCAGTACTCTGTTCTGCCTACCTATAACCCTTCCACTTCCACCTTGGATTTCCAAGTGGCGTAACATTTTCCCTTATTCACTAAGTGCCTCAAGCATTGGTGGTCTCAAGCTACCTCTCTAGGCTCTTTAGATAAATAAAAATCAGTAGTTTTGGGTCTGCAATGCATAAAGTTTTTCATAAGCTTTGTTTTACACCTAAAGACCCCAAGTCAAGTTTTCAGCCAAAGACCAGCCCAAAGAGCCTCCCACTAGGTCATTTATGGTTTCATAGGTTATAGGATTATTTTGGTGTTCTGAATCACTGCTTTACATGCACCAAGAAGCTAAAATCAAATGGAAAGGAGGGTCAGCACTTGATTGTCCAAAATAGATCAAAAATCCCTCAATAAAGTCCTCCTTGGTCCAGATAGCATTTTGCAAAGGTATAACTGTGCATCTTAAACATTTCTGCAGGAATGATTGAGATGGATATCATGCAGAAAATGAGTTAAGGTAAGAGGCTATCTCCTCACTAAAGAAAATCCACAGCAAAGAAAAGGAAGCTTGCCTATGTTCAAAGGGAATCAGGGTTTTTAGGACTGATTGGCTAAATAGTGTTGCCAAGAAAAAAGCCAATGCAAAAGGCCACAAGGACAAAGGCACATCAACACAACCAAGAAAAAAATGAAGAAGGGAAAAAGGTGAGGTGAACTGAACATAAATGAATGAACTTGAAAGGGCTATGGAGAAATTAGAAGACAACCCTAATTATCCTTCTCTGACAGCCCTAAAACCTAAATTTTTGGGAGATAGGCAAAGTAAGTGAAATGAAGACTATGGGCCTTCATCATGACAACAAAAGGTTGAAGAAGATATCAGAAGGTGACCTCCATGGTTTGCCAAGGTAACAGTGCTTCACTGCATCAAAGGGAAGAAATGCAAAGCAGTTTTAGTGTGAGGGAGGTCGGGTTTTCAAGTGCAGACAATTTCCTTCAAAGGGTTAAACGAAAAAAAGTATGGTTTTGGATTATAAGGTAAAAAACTAACATAAGCATGAGTTTCCTGTTGAGTAACTGAGGTGTCAAACTCCAAAGAATCACTAAGGAGACCAAAACAACTGTGTCATGGCACCTGCAACAATCAGAAGTGGCCAAGAGGAGACATAGCAGGCATAATTTATAATCTTTGTCAAAATGGGTACACCACTGTCAAAGATCAGTAAGAAGGTAAGAAAACATGTTTTCAGTTCACTAACACTCAGAGATGCCAAAAGAAATAAAAAAACTGTTTTTTAGTGTCTCATATGTAAAAAAAGGAATTCTGACAGTGCTAAGACCCTAAAAGGTTAAAAATACCTCTCTCATCTCTCCAACAAGCTGCCACCAAAGGAAGAAAAATTTCCTTGAAAAGTTTTCAAACCCCTTGCAAAAGAATAAAAGGATATCAGTCAAAAGGATAAAGTGACAAAAACTTAGCAAAGTGGGTTTTTTCATTTCAATTTATTTTTCAAAAGCATAAAGGCATCTGAAATGGTCATTTTCCCAGCTCACTTGTCATTTGCAAAAGAGAAAAAACCCTTCTTGAAGAATTTATGAGTTTTCTGAGAAAATCTGGGCCAAGTCACTGGCGCTACACGCAGACACTAGCGTTGTGCTCATAGACCCTGGCATTGCACTAATACAGGTCTCTGCAATGTAAAATTTACTTGGCACTGTACGTATATCGAGTGGTGTTGCGCGAATAGGGTGGCGCTACGCACAGGTGAACACGACACATCCAGGACCTGACTCACTGGTTTTGCGGTGCGACGCTGCGTGCAGAGGCCGACTTGACAGCTTGTTTCCCCTGTTGGAGCTGCGCACAGAGCACACGACACCCTGTTTTAAACACCGGCGCTATGCTCAGATGGAGGCCCGACCCGCCCGGCGCTACGCTAAGAGGGGGACCCGACAGTGCGGGCAGGGTGGTGCGCTAATGTAGGAACTCTTCCAAACTGCAAAAAAATTGCAAAGGAGTCAAGGGAGACACCTCCAAATCGCCTCCAAAGACCTGAAAGTAAGATAAACCTGGTAGGTGCCCTGTTTCTCCTCCTCTCAAGTGTTTTTAGTCCTTTGGTGGTTAAATAAATGACTGAACCCTAAATAGTTGCAAACCCTAGGTCTTCATGACAAGCTGTCCTCTGTTTTAAACCTCCAAACCATTTTCAGTGAAGGGAAGTGAATTAGGGTAGTTTCATTTCATGTAAAAAACTTCATCAACATAAAAGTTAATCAGTCATATACCTCACCTCTACATCACTCATTTTCAAAGACTTGCCTACCATCATTTTCATTTTAGTCCTTTTTCCGAAGTTTGTCCACAAACAGCCCTAATTACCATGTCAGGGGCAGAAGATAGTAGTAGCAGTGACAGAGGCCAAACCACAAAGGAGGAAAAGTGAACAGATTTGAACCCCAAAGCACAGTATATATCACCTCATCTCCCATTATCCTCTCATGTTTCCAGAATGTAGGGTGCTTCCAATTTTGTGAGAGAGTCAAACAAGTGCAAAGCCACTGAGAGCTTACAAGGCTTTTCATTCTTAACTCGCATAAAAAACAATCAAGCCTTGCAGAAGTGGAATTTGAACTATCAAAAGATGCCATCTCTAATGATACAGGTATCCCTGCTATTGGAGAACAGTGGTTTAAGAAAGCTAAATTGGGCAAGAACTATTATGAGCCATTTGTCAAGACTAGGTACAGAGAAGGCTGCAAGGCAATTTTTCCTTTCTCACACCTCAAACAAAGATTTGCAACCTTGATGAAAGTCATTATGAAGTACATTACCTGTGAGGGTAGATACTCCAGGCTTTACTCCTACCATGTTAGACTCCTCATGCATTTCACAAGGGTCAAAATTCTCAACTTGCCTTACTACTTGTATAAAAGTATGGACAAAATGTCTTTTGTGGTCCGGAGAAGGAGTCCTTCCCAACAAATGCAAAGTTTGTTTCACCATTCCTTGATCAAGATGGTGGGTTTACATCAGTTGGAACAAAAGGGCATACCTTGGGAGGTATTCATAGCACATGAAGTCTTCACAAGCCCACAACTCCCTCGTCAACCTAGCTTGCCCTCATCATCTACACAAGTGCCCTCACCTCAATAAAACCTCCCCTCCTCTCCTTCTCTTGATGCATAAAATGAAGAAGGAAGTGGAAATGATGAATTAAGTGAAAATGAGGGAGATAATGATAATGAGTCAAATCAAAATGAAGAAAGTGAGAGTGACAATAAATCAGTCCAAATTGAAGAAGAAGAAGATGATGAGGAAGAGGAAAATGATGAGGAAGAAGAAGGAAATGATGATGAAGAAAGGGGCAATGAGCATGACAGTGATGAAGGTGAAAATAGTGAGCATGACAGTGAACAAAACAATAACAATATGGAAGAGGACGATGAAGAAGATGAGGAGGTTGAAAGTAAGAATGAAATGAGCATTGATGGAGAGGATGTCAGCAATAAAATAGAGGACACAGAGGCAGAGAATGAAGAGGAAAATGATGAGGCTGCAACATAAAATGATAATGAGGCAGAGATAGATAATGAAGATATGGAAGAAGATGAAAATGAAAAAGATGATGACAATGAAGAAAGTGCAGAAACTAAAGGCAACAGTGATACCAATGAAACATACCACAATGAGGAAGAGTTAAACAGTAACAAAGAGGCAGATGATAAAGAAGACAGTGAGGTAGAAGACAACAAAGAAGACAATCATGACAGTCATGACAACAATCATCCCATCAGCGATAATGACAATGATGGCAGTGCAGAGGATAAAGAGGAAAACAATCCTCATGATGAACAAAATAAAAGTGAAGAAGGTGCAGAGGGCGATATTCCCAATGAGGATCACAGCCATGACAAAGACACCAGCAAGACCACAATCACACCTCTTTCATTCACATATCAAAGAGGGCTAAGGCTAGTGTTTGTTGCCTCCAAAAGGAAAGGGACCATGCCATCCACCTCAGCTCAAAATCTTGACAAGGGAAAACAAAAGATGAAAAAAGGTGAGAAAGGTAAGAGAGGCAGACAAACTAAACAAAAGCCCCAATTCATTGACCTTGACAGTGATAATGAAGATGAGGAGATGGCCACTAGAACACTACTCCAAAGCAAAGATGCAAAAATTAGGGAGCTGGAGAGATATTTTGGCATGGCACAGCGTATCATTCAGTATTATAAGAATTAACACAAGTATTTTAAGAAGATAAAAAGGGGCCTTGATCTCCAGAAAAAGATGACCAAGCACTATGCAATGAAAAACAAACTTGCTTCTGCCAAACTCAAAGAGGCCCTCATTGAAATTAAAACACTAAAAGGAGGAAAAGACCAAGCTAGACTTGGAATTTTGGCATCATCTTCTCTACAGGTCTCTCAAACCCCTTGAAGAAGACATCCACCAATTTGAAGGAATTTGGACAAGTTTTTGTTTTTTGAGAATTTGGAGGCCTATAAGCGTAGCGCCACTAGCGCTACGATTTTCCCTCGGGCATCCTTAGAGGGAAAAATATAAATTTTTTTATTTCTCATGACTAGCACACTATTGTCACCAAAGTTCAGATTAATTGCCCCTCAAAAGGTCAAAAAACACCTCATTTTTCACCATTCTACCTCCTTTTCAGGCCCGGCGCTCTGCTCAGATCAGTGTTGGGGATTTGAATTTTTGAATACGTTATAGGTGCTCAATCAAAAAACCAAAGGTATATCTAGAAAGAGGACTCAGCAATATTTCCAACGGGCCATCACGGAGAAAAAATCTGACATCGGGAAGGTCCCCAAAACTTGGCTGCAACATGACCTATTTTCTGCCTAAGTTGGCGCTGCGCTTATGAACAACATTGTGTGTTTTTGGCCAAAAGTCAACAAAACACACTCATTTGTTGCAAAATAATATTTTAGTGTTTTTTGAGGAAAATCACTCTAGAATTAGGTGCTGGAAGTTATTTTGGCATTTATTTCATGGGATATTTTGTGCCTTGGGCCTTGCATGGTCTCTTGGGCATTAATGACATTTATGAGTGATTTTGACATTTTCCATCCCTATCTTGGGTTTTTTTCCTCCCTTGCAAAGATAAATAAAGCATTAGGGTTTCATTGTAAATGTTGGAATTTGATGGCTCTTTGGAGCAATACATAGTATTTTGGATTTTGAAGAGAAATTTGGTGTTGTGGAGCTTGTGAATGGCTTGTTTTTCTTATTGATGGAGAAGACTTGCTTGCAAGATCCCTGAGCTTGGTTAATGGTGAAGTGATTCTATTTCAGTTATTGTTTTCTCATGTTTCATTATGTTTCCATCTTTCTATGTTGCAATAGAACAAAGGATTTAGACTAAGAAATTTTCTTCAAAGGCACCTTAGCTTTGTTTGTTCTTCATTGCCTCTATGTTTTCTTCTGCTAGGTCTTTCTAGAGAATTCTTAACTGCTCTCTAAACCCCCTAAGCTTGTTTATTTCATGAATGGTTTAATACAATAGGTATCAAGGATGATTTATGGCTAGCCCTACTTGTTTGATGTCACTAAACACTATTCTTGGGGTCTCTCTCCAAAGTACCACTAATTAAGTCTGCCAAAGAGGCTATGTTTCGATCATACCCTTTGTCCATGCTTGAATAATTGTTTTGGAGATCTTCAAAGCTACGATCAATGATGTTTAGGCATTCCCTCTTCTTTGATTAAAGTTATATGTGTACCTTGAATGTTTTCTAACCTTGAAGGTGAAATCACTAGAAGTTAAATGAGTTTCTCACCTTCTATATTTCATTGGAATGTTTGTCTTGAATGCTTATTTGCTTAAGTTGAATCAAATAGTTCTTGGTTTTCCCTGTCTATTGATTACTTCTTCATGCTTATGTATTTAAGTCCCTTCTTGTTAAAAAAGTTACATGATAAAGGATTCTTGATTGCCCTTTACCCTACCTTTGTCAACAAACTTGATGTTCATCTCATTTCCCATAAACCTTGAAAATCCATTGACCAATGCTATATTTTCCCTGTGATGCTCCCCGATCCATTGTTGAACTTTCCATTACTTTTATAGACTCCATAGCTCAATGACTTGAATATTTCCTCATTTCGTCTATTCTACTTGATCATCTTACCCAACCAAAACCAACAAAAAAACCCTAAACTTAACAACTGGCCTAAAATAAAAACCCTAGAAGCAAACAAGTTCACATCCTTTGCATAAATAGAGAGAGCCCTCTTTGAGTCTAGGAAGGCTGGGTCCTAGGACTCCAAAGACTAGTTTGATGTTACCCTGTGCATTTGATCTCACCAGTCTATCAAATCACGGGAACACCAACATAATGGCGATCACAGTGGGACCTTCTGATTAAGCACCAAGCTTATACATCCTTAGAGTATTCAGAAGCCCTTGTCAAACAATATCTATTGATTTATCACCAACTCACCACATAACATAAATGGCAATCCAGGTGATAGATTTCTGAGTTAGTGACAATCTAAGTACTCCTTAGAACTTCAAAAACCCTTATCAAATCATAGAGAACTCAAACTGATAGCCAAAGAGTAGAATTTGATTGTTTCACTATCCTAGCAAAATGATGACTCTACTTTAGGAAACTCATACAAACCTTAGGGCTACATAAAGGAACTCAGAAAACCCCAAAACATCCCTAGACTGGTTTTTGTCAGTTATTGGTGGTGGACCATAAAATATATCCTTCAAACAATAAAAAACATCTACCTGGTGACTCCATTAGCCTCCAGTAGGCTTATTAACTTTACTAGTTCTCATAGACACCCTTGGGAATTCATTAAGAAATCCCAATCATGCTGATGGTGGAAAAAAAGCTAAAATCATCCACCTGGCAACTCCACAACTCTTAATAGACCTAAAGACTCCACGGGTAAAAGAATCTAGACAGGTTGTAAAGATGTAGTGACCTTTTCTTGGACTAATTGAACAAAATGTCAAGGTTTGTGGCAGACCTTCTATATGGTGAAATTTCAAATTAGTTATCAGAAATTCAGCTTGATGATGATGATCTCTTAAAAGTTGTCTTTCTCATTTTGAGGTCAAACAAATTTAACCTGGAAGTTAGGAAAAAAATTCTGGAGATAGTGGTTGAAAACTATGAAACTGACATTGAACATTTGAATTCTCAAATTCAGCCATACAATTTCTGAGACCCTAAATAATTCTTG
This sequence comes from Pinus albicaulis, assembly GCA_034641835.2. Taxonomy (NCBI): domain Eukaryota; kingdom Viridiplantae; phylum Streptophyta; class Pinopsida; order Pinales; family Pinaceae; genus Pinus; species Pinus albicaulis. The sequence goes on from CM076573.1 coordinate 213,370,825, forward strand.
GAAGATCTCCCTTCTCCTAAGCGAGAGAAAATTTTACTACCCTTTAACTTACAGGCTGAGGATGATTGTTCTTTCAAGAACCAGACTAAAGATAAGGTGTTTAGAGTTAATATTTGGGATACAGATGACCAACTAGTCATGAAAGGCCTAAAAGAAAAAAGTTTACATCATGCTTTTGTTGATCCTATAGCAGATTACATGAAGGTCTTGATTGGCTCAAGTTTCCAGACATGGATTCTTTACAAGATTCAAATACATCAAAAGTTGCCACTACATAGGATAACCTTGGTTATGAAGACACATAATAAAGGTGTATTGTTGTTCCCTGTGACAAGCAGTCAGGTTGTCTACCTATTTTTGTTGCTACTTAATTGGCTGCACTGGCACTATTGTATCACTTAGGACAATAGAAATTTCATTAGATTAGGATAGATAGGTATACTAATAAGTTCATCCATCTGATCATTTTTCAAAATCTTAGTTTTTGGCCTCATTCATTGTATATAACACTGTTTGAGCAAAAAGAAGAAAATGAAATACAAAAAAAAAAAAAAAAGAGGGCAGGAAAAGAAGAGGTACAACCCCATACCAAAAAAATAGTGATGCTGAAAGTGTGCAAGCCTAAATGCCACTACTTGTTCAAAAGGAGTCTTGTTCATTCATCTAACCTAATCATGGCTGAATATGTTTTCAATTTATTGCTGATAAGTTAGTGAAAGAGAGCTTGTCAAATCATTCAAACTTGACTTTTCAAAAAGGATAGATTAGGAATGAAAGATACTGGTTCCAAATGCTCAAAATTGAACCAAAGAGGAAGATGGGGATGCATACCAAATGATAAACCACAACCCTTATTTTTCTAGTTTTGTTTGTACAAAAATAATTTTTGTGTGAAGCTTTTCCTAATGCCACAACCCATGGTAAGTCAGATTGCCTAATCCTGATTCAAACCATGCTTTCAATTTCATGTCAATATCTTAGAGAATGAAGTCTACCAAATAGCTTAATCTTGGCAGTCAAATAGTCTAGGTAGAGAACAAAAGAGTTCACTAGCATAATCTGAACTCTTAGGAGTGATAAGAGTAGAAGTAGATAGTTTTTTTTTGCTTTCAAAAGAAAAGAATGTCAAGGGTTTTCCAGTTCAAGTGCCCAAGGAAGAAAAAATGCTAGGCAAGTAGGTTGGGTAGGTAGAGGTGAAGTTGAGCTAATCATGTTTTTGAGGTTATTGAGGTCACAACTTTAAAGAAGCATCAACAAATGAAAAGAAGGAAAAATCTGCCCAATGGATGAGGCATTGGTCTTCATAAAACAAGATATTTGAAGTTCTGGACACCTTCTGAAAAGGAGCTGCCCTCCCCAAGTGGAGCCACTGTTAGTCATCAATAATTTTTTCCTTTTTATAGATGACTAAATGCTTGTCCTAGATTTCTAGAAACAAAATTCATGAATATTGTGAGTTCTAGAAATATCATTGCCTTCATTATCCTTAGGATAAATTTTTCACTATTTCACTACTCTATCAAGTCATGGCCAACCTATCACTCCCAGAAGACCCATCATAGGCTCATGCCACTCATTTTTGTCCCATTTTTACACTCATGACCTCAGTACTCTGTTCTGCCTACCTATAACCCTTCCACTTCCACCTCGGATTTCCAAGTGGCCTAACCTTTTCCCCTAATCGCTAAGTGCCTCAAGCATTGATGGTATCAAGCTACCTCTCTAGGCTCTTTAGATAAATCAAAATCAGTAGTTTTGGGTCTGTAATGCATAAAGTTTGTCATAAGCTCTGTTTTACACCTAAAGACCCCAAGTTAAGTTTTCAGCCAAAGACTAGCCCAAAGAGCCTCCCACTAGGTCATTTAGGGTTTCATAGGTTATAGGATTGTTTTGGTGTTTTGAATCACTACTTTACGTGCGCCAAGAAGATGAAATAAAATGGAAAGGAGGGTCAACACTTGATTGTCCAAAATAGATCAAAAATCCCTCAAGAAAGGCCTCCTTGGTCCAGACAACATTCTGTAAAGGTATAATTGTGCATCTTAAACATTTCTGCAGGAATGATTGAGATGGCTATCATGCAGAAAATGAGGTAAGGTAAGATACTAGCTCCTCACTAAAGAACATCCACAACAAAGAAAAGGAAGCTTGCCTATATTCAAAGGGAATCATGGTTTTTGGGATTGATTCGCTAAATAGTGTTGCCAAGCAAAAAGCCAATGCAAAAGGCCACAAGGAAAAAGGCACATCAACACAACCAAGCACAAATTGAATATTTTTAGAAGTTATAAATGAATAAGGGAAAAAGGTGAGGTGAACTGAACAAAAATGAATGAACTTGAAAGGGCTATGGAGAACTTGAAGACAACACTAATTATTCTTCTTTGACAGCCCTAAAACCTAAAGTTTTGGGAGATAGGCAAAGTAAGTGAAATGAAGACTATGGGCAAATAGAAGGTTGAAGAAGATATCAGAAGGTGACCTCCATGGTTTGCCAAGGTAACGGTGCTTCACTGCATCAAAGGGAAGAAATGCAAAGCAGTATCAGTGTGAGGGAGGTCAGGTTTTCAAGTGCAGATAATTTCCTTCAAAGGGTCAAAGGAACAAAAGTATGGTTTTGGGTTATAAGGTAAAAAACTAACATAAGCATGAGTTTACTGTTGAGTAACTGAGGTGTCAAACTCCAAAGAATGACTAAGGAGACCAAAACAACTGTGTCATGGCACCTGCAACAATCAGAAGTGGCCAAGAGAAGACATAGCAGGTATAATTTATAATCTTTGTCAAAATGGGTACACCACTGTCAAAGATCAATAAGAAGGTAAGAAAACATGTTTTCAGTTCACTAACACTCAGAGATGCCAAAAGAAATTAAAAAAACTGTTTTTCAGTGTCTCATATGTAAACAAAGTAAGTCTGACAGTGCTAAGACCCTAAAAGGTTAAAAAGACCTCTCTCATCTCTCCAACAAGCTGCCACCAAAGGAAGAAGAATTGCCTTGAAAAGTTTTCAAACCCCTTGCAAAAGAATAAAAGGATATTAGTCAAAAGGATAAAGTAACAAAAACTTAGCAAAGTGGGTTTTTTCATTTCAATTTATTTTTCAAAAGTGTAAAGGCATTTGAAATGGTCATTTTCCCAGCTCACTTGTCATTTGAAAAAGATAAAAAAACCCTTTTGGAAGAATTTATGAGCTTTCCGAGAAAATCTGGGCCAAGTCACTAGCGCTACGTGCAGACACTGGTGCTGCGCTCACAGAATCTGGCGCTGCGCTAATACAAGTCTCCGCAGTGTAAAATTTACTCGGCGCTATGCGTATATCGGGTGGCAATGCGCAAATAGGGTGGCGCTACGCGTAGGTGAACATGACACGCCCAAGACCCGACTCACCGGTTTTGCGGCATGGCGCTGCGTGCAGAGGCCGACCCAACAGCCTGTTTCCCCTGTCGGCGCTGCGCACAGAGCACACGACACCCTATTTTAAACACCAGTGCTACTCTCAGATAGAAGCCCGACCCGCCCAGCGTTGCTCTCAGAGGGCGGCCCGATAGTGCGCGCAGGGCGATGCGCTAATGCAGGAACTCTCCCAAACTGCAAAAAAATTGCTAAGGAGTCAAGGGAGACACCTCAAAATCACCTCCAAAGACTTGTAAGCAAGCTAAACCTGGTAGGTGCCATGTTTCTCCTCCTCTCAAGTGTTTTTAGTCCTTTGGTGGTTAAATAAATGACTGAACCCTAAATAGTTGCAAACCCTAGGTCATCATGACAAGCTGTCCTCTGTTTTAAACCTCCAAACCATTTTCAGTGAAGGGGAGTGAATTAGGGTAGTTGCATTTCATGTGAAAACCTTCATCAACCTTAAAGGCACTCAGTCATATACCTCACCTCTACATCACTCATTTGCAAAGAGTTGCCTACCATCATTTTAATTTTACTCCTTTTGCCCAAGTTTGTCCACAAACAGCCCTAATTACCATGTCACGGGCAGAAGACAGTAGCAACAATGAAAAAGGCCAAAGGCCTATGAGGCCAAACCATAAAGGAGGAAAAGTGAAAAGATTCATAGTAGATATCACCTCATCTCCCATGATCCTCTCATGTTTCCAGAATGTAGGGTGCTTCCAATTTTGTGAGAGAGTCAAACAAGTGCAAAGCCACCCAGAGCTTACAAGGCTTTTCATTCTTAACCTGCACAACAATAAATCAAGCCTTGCAGGAGTGGAATTTGAACTATCAACAAATTCCATCTCTAATGCTGCAGGTATCCCTGATGTTGGAGAAAAGTGGTTTAAGAAAGCTAAATTGGACAAGAACTATTATGAGCCATTTGTCAAGACTAGGTACAGAGAAGGCTGCAAGGCAATTTTTCCTTTCTCACACCTCAAACAAAGATTTGCACCCTTGATGAAAGTCATTATGAATTACTTTACCTGTGAGGGTAGATACTCCAGGCTTTACTCCTACCATGTTAGACTCCTCCTGCATTTCACAAGGGTCAAAATGCTCAACTTGCCTTACTACTTGTATAGAAGTATGGACAAAATGTCTTCTGTGGTCCGGAGAAGGAGTCCTTGCCAACAAATGCAAAGTTTGTTTCACCATTCCTTGATTAAGATGGTGGTTTTAAATCAGTTGGAACAGAAGGGCATAACTTGGGAGGTATTCATAGCACATGAAGTCTTCACAAGCCCACAGCTCCTTCATCAACCTAGCTTTCCCTCATCATCTACACAAGTTCCCTAACATCAAGAAAACCTCCCCTCCTCTCCTTCTCTTGATGCATCAAATGAAGAAGGAAGTGGCAATGATGAATTAAGTGAAAATGAGGGAGATAATGATAATGAGTCAAATCAAAATAAAGAAGGCGAGAGTTACAATAAATTAGTCCAAATTGAATAAGAATCAGATGATGAGGAAGAGGAAAATGATGAGGAAGAAGAAGGAAATGATGATGAAGAAAGGGGCAGTGAGCATGGCAGTGATGAAGGTGAAAACAGTGAACATGAAAATGACAATATGAAAGAGGATGATGAAGAAGATGAGGAGGCTGACAGTAAGAATGAAATGAGCATTGATGGAGAGGATGTCAGCAATAAAATAGAGGACACAGAGGCAGAGAATGAAGGGGAAAATGATGATGAGGCAGAGACAGATAATGAAGATATGGAAGAAGATGAAAATGACAAGGATGATGACAATGAAGAAAGTGGAAAAACTAAAGGAAACAGTGATACCGATGAAACAGACCATAGTGAGGAAGAGTTAAACAATAACAAAGAGGCAGATGATAAAGAAGACAATGAGGTAGAAGACAGCAAAGAAGAAAACAATCATGACAGTCATGACAACAATCAGCCCCTCAGTGATAATGACAATGATGACAGTGCAGAGGATAAAGAGGAAAACAGTCCTGATGATGAACAAAATAAAAGTGAAGAAAGTGCAGAGGGTGATAGTCCTAATGAGGATCACAGCCATGATAAAAACACCAGCAAGACCACAATCACACCTCTTTCACTCACATATCAAAGAGGGCCAAGGCTAGTGTTTGCTGCCTCCAAAAAGAAAGGGACCATGCCATCCACCTCAGCTCAAAAGATTGACAAGGGCAAAAAAAAGATGAAAAAAGGTGAGAAATGTAAGAGAGACAGGAAAACTAAACAAAAGCCCCAATTCATTGACCTTGACAGTGATAATGAAGATGAGGAGATGGCCACTAAAACACTACTCCAAAGCAAAGATGCAAATATTAGGGAGCTGGAGAGAGATTTTGGCATGGCACAACATATCATTCAGTATTATAAGAATGAACACAAGTATTTTAAGAAGATAAAAATGGGCCCTGATCTCCAAAAAAAGATTACCAAGCACTATGCAATGAAAAACAAACTTTCTTCTGCCAAACCCAAAGAGGCCCTCATTGAAATTCAAACACCAAAAGTAGGAAAAGACCAAGCTAGACTTGGAATTTTGGCATCAGCTTCTCTACAAGTCTCTCAAACCCCTTGAAGAAGACATCCACCAATTTTGAAGGAATTTGGACAAGTTTTTGTTTTTTGAGAATTTGAAGGCCTATAAGCGTAGCGCCACTGGAACTACGCTTTTCCCTCAGGCATCCTTAGAGGGAAAACTATACATTTTTACATTTATCATGACTAGCACACTATGCTCACCACATTTCAGAGCAATTACCCCTCAAAAGGTCAAAAAACACCTCATTTTTCACCATTCTGCCTCCTTTTCAGGCCTGGCGCTGCACTCAGAGCAGTCTTGGGGATTTGAATTTGTAAATAGGTTACAGGTGCTCAATCAGAAAAAAAAAAGATATATCTGGAACGAGGGCTCAAAAATATTTCCAACGGGCCATCATGGAGCAAACTCCGATATCGGGAAGGTCCCCAAAACTTGGCTGCAACAAGACATATTTTCTGCCTAAGGTGGCGCTGCGCTTATGGACAACACTGTGTGTTTTTGGCCAAAAGTCAACAAAACACACTCAGTTATTACAAAATCATATTTTTTTTTTTTTTGAGGCAAATCACTCTATAGTTAGGCTCTAGAGTTATTTTTTCATTTATTTCATGGGATTTTTTTTGCCTTGGGCCTTGCATGGTCTCTTGGCATTAATGACATTTATGAGTGATTTTGACATTTTCCAACCCTATCTAAGGTTTTTGCCCTCCCTTGCTAAGATAAATAGAGCATGAGGGTTTCATTGTAAATGTTTTCATTTAATGACTCTTTAGAGCAATACATAGTCTTTTGGAGGTTGAAGAGAAATTTGGTGTTGTGGAGCTTGTGAATGGATTGTTTTGCTTGTTGATGGAGGAGGCTTGCTTGCAGGATCCCTGAGCTTGGTTAATGGTGAAGTGCTTCTATTTCAATTATTGTTTTCTCATGTCTCATTATGTTTCCATCTTTCTATGTTGCAATAGAACAAAGGATTTAGACTAAGAAATGTTCTTCAAAGGCACCTTAGCTCTGTTTGTTCTTCATTGCCTCTATGTTTTCTTCTGCTAGGTCTTTCTAGAGAATTATTAACTACTCTCTAGACCCCCTAAGCTTGTTTATTTCATGAATGGTTTAATATAGTAGGTATCAAGGATGATTTATGGCTAGCCCTGCTTGTTTGATGTCACTAAACACTGTGCTTGAGGTCTTTCTCCAAAGTACCATTAATTAGGTTTGCCAAAGAGGCTATGTTTCGATCATACCCTTTGTCCATGCTTGAATAATTGTTTTGGAGATCTTCATAGCTACGATCAATGATGTTTAAGCATTCCCTCTTCTATGATTAAAGTTATATGTGTATCTTGAATGCTTTCTAACCTTGAAGGTGAAATCACTAGAAGTTAAATGAGTTTCTCGCCTTCTATATTTTATTGGAATGTTTGTCTTGAATGATTATTTGCTTAACTTGAATCAAAGTGTTACTCGTTTGCCTTTTCTATTGATTGATTTTTCATGCTTATGTATTTAAGTCCCTTCTTGTTAAAAAGGTTACATGATAAAGGATTCTTGATTGCCCTTTACCCTACCTCTGTTCACAAACTTGATGTTCATCTCATTTCCCGTAATCCTTGAAAATCCATTGATAAATGCTAGATTTGCCCTGTGATGCTCCCCGATCCATTGTTGAACTTTCCATGACTTTTATAAACTCCATATCCCAATGACTTGAATATTTACTCATTCCATCTATTCTACTTGATCATCTTACCCAACCAAAACCAACAAACAAACCCTACACTTAAAAACTAGCCTAAAATCAAAACCCTAGAAGCAAACAAGTTCACATCCTTTGCATAAATAGAGAGAGCCCTCTCTGAGTCCAGGAAGGCTAGGTCTTAGGACTCCAAAGACTGGTCTGATGTTACCCTATGCATTTGATCTCACCAATCTATCAAATCACGGGAACCTAACACAAACCAACCAGGAACTTTCTCATCTAGATGGCCTCACATGCAACTTGACTTGCTGCCATGTACTCTGCCTTGGATGAACTGAGTGCCACAGATAGCTGCTTCATGTTGTACCAATTAAATGTTGTCAATCCTATGCTGAAGATCCCTCCTGATGTGCTCTTTCTGTCTGATGGACTGCCTACCCAATCTGCGTCTGTGAAGCCTTGAAGCTTCACTCCCTTTGTCTGTCTATACCATAATCCGTACTCTGTAGTGCCCCTGAGATATCTCAATACATGCTTCCCTGCCTTCCAAAAGAGCTTTGTCGGCTTAACCATAACTTGACTCAGCTGGTTAAATACGTAGAAAATGTCTAGTCTAGTGCTCACCAATTACATCAGTGAACCCACTAACTTCCTGTAGACAGTAGCATCCACTACTTCTCCTTAAGTAGCATCCTATTTCCTCCAATTTCCTAGAAGAAGAGTGTCCATGGGTTTACATCTCTTCATGTGAAACTTACCGAGTATCTCTTTGGCATACTTGCCTTGAGAAACAAAAAGTTCACCATCTCGCTACAATATTTCCAAACAAGGAAATAGTGAAGGAGTCCCATGTCCTTCATTTCAAACTCCCTTGCAAGATCCTCCTTGCATGAGTTTATCAGCTGCTCATCACCTGTCAAAATTAGATCATCAACATAAAGTACGATAATCAAGAACTTACCATCAACCACAATCTGGTATAGGTTTGCATTAGCTTCACTTTTGGTGAAACCAAACTCAGTGAAATAGCTATCAATCTGAGTGTACCAAGCATGAGGTGCTTTCTTCAGCCCATATAATTCTATCTTGAGTCGGCACACATGAAACTCATTATCGAAGAACTCGAAATATTCTGGCTCCTCTATGTACACTTCTTCCTCAATAACTCCATTGAGAAACATAGTTTTCACATCCATCTGATGAATGCGCCACCAAATTTGCGCTGAGAGTGCAAGAACAGATCTAATGGAAGAGTACCTCGGTGTTGGTGCGAAAGTATCCTCATAGTCGATCCCCTCAGCTTGTGAGAATCCTTGGGCCAAAACTCTGGCCTTGTACTTCTCCACACTCCCATTAGCAGCTTTCTTCACTTTATAGATCCATCAAGATCCAACCACTGATTTTATGACTGATATTGGGACAATCTCCCATGCATTGTTATTGACGATGGAGTCATACTCCTCTACCATAACGTCAGCCCAAATTGGTTGTTGCACTGCTTCCTCAAAGGAAGATGGTTCTGTCACAATACACTTGCTCATAAGAGCTATGCATCTAGTAAACCTGTCTGGAAACTATCTCTGTCTGCGCAGTGAAGTAGGGGCTCCTACATTCTCTACTCCATCAAGTATCAATTTATCAGCTTCTGTTGTGCGCCTTCTACCATTTCTGGTGGATGGATTTGCATGAGTGTTTTCTACCACTCCATGATCCTCTACATGTGGTTGCTCCACATATTGAGGTTCATTCTTTGGAACCAGGAGTTCCTCCTCTGCATGAAAATCTAACTCCCTCTAAAGGGACAATAACATGACTTTCTCCTCATCAAATTTTATATCTCGTCGCACAATAGTCATTATGTTGTTTGGAAAATACACTTGATAGTTGTGGGGAGTTTCTGTGTACCCCATGAATATCCCAATCTCAGCTGTTAGTTCAAGCTTCTTCCTGGCGTCTTTGCTCACGTGCACATAAACAGATGAGCCAAAATCTTAATATATGAAACATCAAGTTTCTTACCAGTAAAATCCTCTTCTGGTGTACTCATGCCAAGTATCCGACGAGGACAATGGTTTTGCACAAATGCTGTTGTGTTGCATGCCTCTGCCCACATATGAAACGATAGACCCTGATCATGCAACATCGCTCGTGCTACACCCACAATTGTTCTATTCTTTCTTTTTGCGACCCCATTCTGTTGTGGGTTATGAGGCACAATCAACTCTCTATGAATTCCTTCTTTCCTGTAGAAGTTATTGAATTCATTGGAGATGTACTCAACACCATTGTTTCTCCTAAGAGCCTTGACATGCTTCCCCGTGTCTTTCTCCACCAATGCTTTTAACTCAAGAAATTTTGAGAGCGTCTGATCTTTCTTCTGCATGAAGTAGATCCAACAATTTCGTGAAAATTCATCAGAAAATATCACATAGTACTTATGATTTTTTGTCGAAGCAGTAGAGAATGGTCCACACACGTCTAAGTGAACTCTCTCAATGACCTCTGAAGCTCAGTTGTCCTTCTCATGAAAAGTGGCCTTTGCATACTTCCCCATAGTACATCCCTTGCATGTGTCTAATTGCGTAAGATTACCCTTGGGAAGACCTATAGAAATCTGCTACATGACCTTCAAGGCTCCATGGTGTAGATGGCCCAATCTCATGTGCCATAACTCATCGTCATCCCGGCTCACCACTTTGTCTGCCTTACCCATCAATGATGCACAGCCATCTACATCAAGTTTATAGAGATTCTTAACTCGAATCCCAACCTTCTTGGCTTGTCCTGTTGTTTTGTGTCGCAGGAAAAATTTCCCCTCGTTAAAAACAACATCATAGCCTCTATCCTCCAACATTTCAACTGAGACTAAATTTTTCTTCAAGCCTGGTACATGCATTACATCTTTTAATTGAAGGGGTTTACCTAACTATCTCTAGAAGGTAATTGTACCAATATCGGTAGCACTGTACTGCCCGTCATCACCCATTTCGATATACATCTAGAGGTCCTTGTCCTCCAAGCTACTTAAAAGTTCTTTGTCTCTCGTCATGTGAACGGATGCACCACTATCCAAGTACCACATCGATCCCATTGCACTTGACACCATGCATGCAATGAGCAAGAAGTCAAGCTCAAATTCCAAGGCCAAAGCCTCACCAGTTGAAGATCCTGAAGCCTTCTTGTTCTTATTCTTTTGTGGACAGTTAGTGGCATAATGTCCATGCTCATGAAAATTAAAACACTTCACTCTGGACATGTCGTGCTTCTTGCCATCTTTACCGGACTAATATTTGAAATGGAATTTCTTTCCTTTCCCCTTCTTTTCTTTGGGAGCCAAAGCACAATCTTCTTCATCATTATTCTTGGATGAACATCCATCCATGGTATTCCTCCTGAATTCTTCTTGCACCAAATCCGACCAAAGTCGTTCCCAATCTAGCAGCTTTTCCCTTCCATTGGCAGAGTCCTAATAACTATGCCAACTCTTGGGAAGTTCGAGAAGAGTTAGGCTCACCAAGTCATCATCAGCGATAGTATTTCCGATGCTACCAAGCTCATCCCAACATTGGACAAACTTGGTTAAATATTACGGCATGGTGTCACCTTTCTCCATTTTGATCTTCTTGAGTTTATCCTTCAGTGCCAATTTTCTATGATCATTGCTGCTCTAAAATAGCTCTGTCAAAGCTTTCCACATTGCATATGGTGTCTCTTTTCCATGGAGACTTGAAACAATGTGGTCTCGTACTCCCTCCAATAAGATCCTCCTCGCCTTTGCAACCTTCTTTTTCCAAGCGTCAATATTTGCAGCATTTGTTACAGCGGGTTTGGGAACATCATTTTCATTGAATTCTTTCAACCCATTGTCCTCCAATATTTCCTCCATCTTATTTTTCCAAGAAATATAGTTAGATCTACCCTCGAGTGCATACTCCAATCTCAAGCCATTGAAAGCTATTTCGATCCTGAATCGCTTGTAGCACCAAGAATGTCGTCTGCAAATTTGAATTCTATTTAGTGACAAACTCAACTTTTACTCCACTATAGTGATTTCCTATGCTCTGATACCATGTATAAATTATCCAAGCATGTGTATATCAATGGATTCAATCCGATCTAACAATGTACTAAAGCTAGATACTGAATCCTTCAACAAATCAATTACGGAAATTGAACACAATCGCCAATCACATGAAGCAAAGAAAGAATCAAATAAAACCACAACACAGATAATTTCCTGGGGAAATCTTGCTACTAAAAACCCCTCTATCTTCTATTGTATATTAACCATGGAATCATGAAATAATTACATTTCACTCTTCTCACAAGAGTCTCCTGCACTCTCTCAACTGTCTCACACTGTCTTGGACAAAACTGACCAACACTTAGCCAATTATCAGCCTCTAAACATCCTGTATTGCTTGCGCAATTCCTAATGAATGCAATCCCTATTATTTAGGAATTTTGGCCTTCCTAAACTGCGCAAGGATCATGGGCACTCCAATGAATGTCTGGTTGCCTGCAAGAAACCTACTAATCACACAACTGATAGTTAACCTCCCTTTAACCTTTGTCTCCCCCACTGGAACTAAAATGCATGCAACTATTAATTGTAAATCATTAGTTGCATGGCAGATCATTGATTGTGAATTAAATGATATTTAATTCACTTGATATATCACTAGTGAAACAAACAGTTAAAACTAGTTAAAGTGACTCTAACTCACCTAATTGAGTTGATTACACATGCATTAAAATAATGCACCAACTGCAATTCGAACTCAATAACTAATAGAATTACTCTACATGCCTCACCAAACATCCTCAACTTGAAATACATGAGCTAACTGAGTTTATCACACTCAATTAACTGTTACAAGTGATCATGAGATAAGATTGCATTTTATTGTCCAATTTATTAAAGGGAAAATTAAATTAGACACTTCACCAAATTAATTAATTAATTTGGCCATCACACTAATGTATTATTAGGACCTATTGGTACCACACTAGTGTGTGTGATGCAATTTATTATTGGACTTCAACAACTCGTTGGCCAGACAAGGAGAAGGAATCCCAACAAGCTGAGCTTCTGGGTATGATTCCAACTAGGGTATACTCTGAAAATACCAAAATAGGGGAGAAACATCTCCAACCCTATGGGTAAAAAATAGGGGAGAAACATCTACGACCCTATTATCTAGAGATCCCTCAACCCTGGGATCCCTCTATCTTAATTCCTCACCCTGGGAGATCAGAGAGGGGGGAAGAGTTGGCTCAGTGTTCTTGATCAGTGATGCCCCTTATAATGAGGGGTCACATCCATCAGTACAATATTCTCTCTAAAGACCAATAACTTCCCTTTCGGAAAAACCTTGGTAAGAATATTTGTAATATTCTCATATGGCGATATATGAAGGAGTCTAACAGCTCCTCCCTGCACCATGTCTCGAATGTAATGATATTAAATTTTAATATGCTTGTACTTGTCATAAAATATGGGATTCTCTTCCAGACAGATCCCACTCTTGTTGTCACAACATATCATTGTAGTGTTTAGGACCTGTTCAAATAGCTCTCCAAAGAGCTTTCTCAACCAAACTGCTTCGTAGATTTCCATGCTAGCGGAAATATACTCTGACTTGGAAGTAATCAATGATATGGAATTTTTATTCTTGATCATCCAACATATCATGTCAGATCCAAGATTAAAACAACATCCAAACATACTCTTCATGTCGATAACGTTTCCTGCCGAGTCTGCATTAGTATATCCATGAAATTGAACATCTAAGATAGTATATCTCAAACCAAGGGTGATCTCCCCATGCAAATATCTCAGAATGTGTTTGGCAGTGACCCAATGTGCATGGAGTGGATCGATCATGAATTGACTCAATGTGTTCATTGCATATCATATGTCTAGACTGGTGTTCACTAAGAACATCATAACCGCAATCAACTATATATATACTCAGATGGATTTTCCAAATTAGGTCCTGCAACTTCTTTACATAACTTCTTGAAGCTAATTTCCATCAGTGTAGGAAAGGAATTACATTCTGTCATTACAAACCACTCCCACCAATTCATGACATATTTTCCTTGGGAAAGGAAAATCTCATCAGGTATTTGCCACACCTCAAGGCCTAGAAATTAGTGCATGAGTCCATGGACCTTCATCTCAAATTCAGAAGCTAGCTCCCTCTTACACTCGATAATCAGGGGCTCACAACTTGTCAATAATAGATCGTCAACATATAAATCCAAAATCAATGACATACCTTGGATTAATTTGAAGTAGACCTTGGGATCAACATTTCTTCTTGTGAATCTCAACTTCATTAGGTAATGGTCTATGTGGGCATACCAGGCTTTGGGGGATTGCTTCAAACCATACAATTCCTTCTTCAACCTAAAAACATGTGTCTTTCAATCCTCTACTTCAAATCCCTATGGCTGCTCAACATACACTTATTCTTGTAACATACCATGGAGGAATTTTGTCTTTACGTCCATCTAATAAAGACTCATCCTTGACTTGTGATAAGGGAAACTATAAAAAAAATGGTTTTATATCGAGCCACAGGTGCAAATATTTCTTCCTAATCTTCTCCCTCGTTTTGGGAGAATCCTCGGGCCATGAACCTTGATTTGTATTTCTCAATGCCAACATCAACTCCATGCTTGATCTTGAATTTCCATTTTGAAGTCACCACATATTTCCCCTTCAGTCTCAGTACAACATCCCGTGCGTCATTCTTCATTATTGATTCATATTCTTCGGCCATAACATCCTTCCAAACTTGTTTTTCATGGCTTATTCAAGGGTGGGAGGTTCATCTTGGATCATAGTGCTTATGGTTGCAACATATCCTTCATATTTGCATGGATTCTTACTTTCTCTTATTGATCTTCGTACGATAACTTGTCTCTCATCATCTTGTAATGTGTCATGGAGAAAAAGTGGCCTCTTCCTGGTGGGAGGATCACATGGAGGAATATCACATGGAGGAGGGTCTAAGGGGTCCATAGACTCCATGTGATCATCAACAATATTTGTCTCAGATTTAGGCATATAGGGACATTCTAAAATATCCATATCATTATCCTTCTTCTCAGGTGGAGGAGGTGGATGAAGATCCCTTACTTTTCCAAGGGAAACGTCTTCATTGAGTGTTCCATCCCTGCTAATTTCAACCTTCCTTTGACCAGGAATATATATTTTTAATTCCTTAGAATTTTCACAATATCCAACAAACTTACCTTTTCTTTATGTGGCTTCCATCTTTTTTCTTTTGTCCTTTGGTACATGGAAATATACAGGGTGGCCAAAGATATGATTATGGATAACATCAGAATTAACACCTGTGAACACTTCTTTAGGGGTATTTTTATCCAATTCTTGATGAGGCACCCTATTTCGAACATGTACGACAAAATTTGTTGCTTCTCCCCAAAGGATCTTTGGAAACTTTTGATCATTGAGCATGGGACAAGCGACTTATACTATAGACCTATTCTTCCTTTCAACTACTCAATTTTGTTCAAGAGTATAGGGCACAATTGTCTCCTTATTAATACCTTCCTTCTTGCAAAAATAAATGAACTCATTCGAAGTGTACTCTCCACCATTTCCAGATTTGAGTATCTTGATTTTCTTCCCTGTTTGATTTTCAATCAAATATTTGAACTACTTGAACATTTCAAAGGCGTCATCCTTGTGCTTTGAATAATATATGCACATATTTCTTGAAAATTCATCAATGAAGGTGATGTAATAAAGATGTCCACCAAGAGAATGTACGGGCATCAGAATGAATGAGATGGAGGATATAATTTTTAGTTTTCTCGATGGAGGGGAATGCTCCCCTTGTCTTCTTCCCCTGTTTAAGTCCAAAAAGAAATTGCAGCACCTACACTAGTGTGGGACCAGGAGGTCAAAGCAACACCTACACTAGTGTGGGACCACAAGTCTTAGCAGCACCTACACTGGTGTGGGCTAAATTTGGTGCATGTACATTTTAATTTTCCCTTAATTAAAATGGATAATAAAATGTAATCTTATCTCATAATCACTTGTAATAGTTAACTGAGTGTGATAAACTCAACTAGCTCATGAATTTCGAGTTGAGGGTAGTTGGTGAGGCATGCAGAGTAATTCTAGTTGTAACAGAGTTTGAAGTGAAGTTGGTGCATTATTTTAATGCATGTGTAATCAATTAACTCAGTTAAGTGATTTAAAGTCAGTTGTGCTAGTTTTAACTGTTTTTTGCACTAGTGAGAGATAAAGTGAATTAAATATTATTTAATTCACAATCAGTGATCTAACATGCAACTGCTGATTTACTATTATTAGCTACATGCATGTCAGTTCCAATAGAAACCCTTTTGGGACAAAGGTGAAAGGGATGTTAACTATCAGTTGTAGGATTATTAGGTTGCACCCATGCAACCAAACACTCATTGGATTTCCCATGATCCCTATGCAGTTTAGGAAGGCAAAAATTCCTAAAGAATAGGGATTTCATTCATCAGGAATCGCGCAAGGTAGGCAGGCTGTTTAGAGGCTGAGAATTAGCTAAGTGTTGATCAGTTTTTGTCCAGGACAGTGTGAGAAAATTAGCTGAGTACAGGAGACTCTTGTGAGAAGAGTGTATTGTAATTGTTTCATGTATCCATGCTAAATATACAATAGAAGATAGTGGGGTTTTGAGTAGCAAGCTTTCCTCGGGAAATTATCTGTGTTGTAGTTTGATTGATTCTTCTTTGGTTCATGTGATTGGCAATTGTGTTTAATTTCCGCAATTCATTTGTAGAAGCAATTCAGTATGTAGCTTTATTACATTGTTAGATCAGATTGAATCCATGATATAAATATTTTTTGTATAATTTCTACATGGTATCAGAGCACAAGAAATCACAATAGTGGAGGAGAAGCTGAGTTTGTGACTGAATAGAATTCAAATTTGCAGAAGACTTTCCTTGTGCTACAGGTGATTCAGGATCGAAATAGATTTCAATGGCTTGATATTGGAGTATGCACTTGAGGGCAGCTATAACTATATTTCTTGGAAAGAAAAGATGGAGACAGTACTGGAGGATAATGGATTGAAGGAATTCATTGACAATGATGTTCCCAAAATCGCTGTGACAGATGCTGCAAATCTTGATGCATGGAAAAATAAAGTTGCAAAGGTGAGGAGGATATTAGTGGAGGGAGTATGAGACCACATTCTCTCAAGTCTCCATGGAAAAGTGTCACCATATGCAATGTGGAAAGCTTTGACAGATCTATTTCAAAGCAACAGTGATCATAAGAAATTGGTATTGAAAGATAAACTCAGGAAGATCAAGATGGAGAAGGGTGACTCCATGCCAAAATATTTAAAAAAGTTTGTCTAATGTCGGGATGAGCTTGGGAGCATTGACATTACTATTGCTGATGATGATTTAGTGAGCCTAGCTCTTCTAGGACTTCCCAAGAGTTGACATAGTTATCAGGACTCTATCAATGGAAGGGGAAAAATACCAGATTGGGAACGACTTTGGTCGAATTTGGTGCAAGAAGAGTTCAGGAGGAATACCATAGATGAATCTTCATCTAAGAATGAATATGAAGAAGATTGTGCTTTGGTTGCCAAGGAAATGACGGGGAAAGGAAATAAATTCCATTCCAAATCCGAGTCTGGTAAATATGGAAAGAAGCATGACATGTCTAGAGTGAAGTGTTTTCACTGTCATGAGCATGGACATTATGCCACTAACTATCCACAAAAGAAGAAGAACAAGAAGTCTTCAGGATCTGCAGTAGGTGAGGCTTTGGCCTCACAATTTGAGCTTGACTTCTTTCTAATTGCATGCATGGTGTCAAGTGGAATGGGATCGGTGTGGTATTTCGATAGTGGTGCATCTTTTCACATGACGGGAGACAAAGAACTTTTCAATATCTTGGAGGAGAAGGACCTTCAGATGCATATATAAATGGGTGATGACGAGCGGTACAGTGCTACCAGGATTGGTACCATTACCTTCCAGAGACAGTCAGGTAAACCATTTCAATTAAAATATGTAATGCATGTACTAGGCTTGAAGAAAAAATTAGTCGTAGTTGCAATGTTCGAGGATAGAGGCTATGATGTTGTTTTCAGCGAAGGAAAATCTTTCCTGCAACACAAAACAACAGGAAAAGCCAAGAAGATTGGGATTCAAGTTAAGAATCTCTATAAACTTGATGTATATGGTCACACAACATTGATGGGTAAGGCAGAAAAAGTGGTGAGACGGGATGAGGGTGAGTTATAGCACAGGAGATTGGGCCATCTATACCACAGAGCCTTGAAGGTCATGCAACAGATTTCTATGGGTCTTCCCAAGGGTACACTTGCACAGTCAAACACATGCAAGGGATTTACTATGAGAAAATATGTAAAGGCCACCTTTCATGAGAAGGAGAATCGAGCCTCAGGGATCCTTGAGAGAGTTCACTCAGCCGTGTGTGGACCATTCTCTATTTCTTCGACAACAAAGCATAAGTACTATATGATATTTGTTGATGAATTTTCTCAAAAGTGCTGGATCTACTTCATGCAAAAAAAATATCAGACGTTCTCAAAGTTTCTTAAGTTCAAAGAACTGGTGGAGAAAGACACGGGGAAGCATGTGAATGCTCTTAGGAGCGACAATGGTGGTGAGTACATCTCCAATGAATTCAAGAATTTTTGTAGCAAAGAAGTAATTCTGAGAAAACTACTTGTGCCTCATAACCCACAGCAAAATGGGGTCGCAGAGAGAAAGAATTTTTTTTTTTTGGGTGTAGCAAGAGCGGTGTTGCATGATCAGGTCCTACCGTTGCATCTGTGGTTGGAGGCATGCAACACAACGGTATTTGTGCAGAACCGTTGTCCTCATAGGATACTTGGCATGAGTACACCAGAAGAGGCTTTTACTGGTAAGAAACTTGATGTTTCACATTTTAAGATTTTTGGCTCGTCTGTTTATGTGCATGTGACCAAAGTCGCCAGGAAGAATCTGGAACCGACAACTGAGTTTGAGATTTTTGTGGGGTACACCGAAACTCCCCACAACTATCGGCTGTATTTTCCAAACTGCAAAATGATTGTTATGTGATGGGATATAAAATTTGATCAGGAGAAAGCCATGTGATTTTCCCTTGAGAGGGATCTGGATTTGCATGCATTGGAGGAACTCTTGGTTCCAAAGGATGTGCCTCAAGATGTGGAGCAGCCACATGCGGAGGATCATGGAGTGGCAAAAAAAACTCATGTAGATGCATCCACTAGAAATGGTAGAAGGCGCACCACAGAAGTTGATAGATTGAGACTTGATGCAGCAGAGAATGTAGGAGTCCCTACTTCACTGTGCAGATAGAGACAATATCTAGACAGGTTTACTAGATACATGGCTCTTATGAGCAAGTGTATTGTGACAAAACCATCTTCCTTTCAAGAAGCAGTGAAAAAACTAATTTGAGTTGATGCAATGGTGGAGGAGTATGCCTCCATTGTCAAGACCAGTGCATGGGAGATTGTCCCAAGACCAGTCGGTAAATCGGTGGTTGGATCTATATGGATCTACAAGATAAAACAAGTTGCTGATGGGAATGTGGAGAAGTACAAGGCCAGATTTGTGGCCAGGGGATTCTTACAGATTGAGGGGATCGACTTGTTGAACCTTAGAATTATCCTCTCTTTGACATCCTTTCTCACCTTTTTCCCTTACTTTCTCATAAGCTCATATACTCCAATAAATGATAAATGTCATGCTTTGTCTCAAGGAATACATTTAAATGATTTCCATTTTAAATTCTGATGTTCTTGCCATTCGAATGGACTTTTGTAATTTGGCTACAGAACGCAGGCTATTCTGTCGCTAATCATGGGTTCCACAACTACTCTCATGGTCTGACAGGTTTCAGGGATCAAATGGAGAAATGGACCACATGGACATTTCCAGAATCATCTACACATGGATTTCGTCCTATCTACTTGATCAAAGCTGATAAAAAAGGACGCTTGAGATCATGGTCAAAGTCCAGTCAAAGGACATTAGTCGAGAATAGAAGGACTCTTGATTTGATCTATCGTAGCAAATCAAGAGTTAAACAGTAAAATTTCAATTCTATAAGTCGGTTAAGATTAGCCACCTGTAGGCAGAATAAGCTCATAAACAATTATGTTTTTTTATTTATTTAAATACTAGTTGTACAGAACCGAGATGAAGCAAGTTTTAAGTTAAGTTTTTGCTGAAACGCTGTGTATTGTTTTATGAATTCGTTCTATGATAATACAAGGATCGTGTTCATGCCAATGATTGCTTAAGTGCGTATTTATCCAGCTAGGATCTCAATCAAATCTGTTATAGAGGGTCCCTGCACATGAGGAGGTTTTTCGTTCATTGTTTTTAGTTTAATTTCCTTACTCTATTTTTGTCAATTCTGTTTTCTGAATACATTAATGTTACTTCAAGTTTTGAGCAGTAGCATAGAATTAGATCATGAATGTATTTCTAGAATCAATAAAATAATTGTGTAATCATTGATCTTCTAAAAAAATTTCGTGAGAATAGATTTATTTGTTTTCAAATTGGAATATGTTTGAAGCAATAAGAACTCACAATTATCTAGTTTCCTTTACTATTTTGTTATTTATTTTCTTAGATTAGAACTATCAATTAATTGTATCAATGGATGTTCTCAAAGGTCATTTCAGGAAGATTATTCTAAACTAAATGATTGAATATCTTATTTATAAAGTTATTGAGCTTTCCTCTGCATACTTTACTTGCTTTCTAGGACATTAGAAACTAAGGAACTAAGGTGTGTGATTGATCACTTGCACAACATCTGCTGAATTTCATATATTGAAGATTCGCAATCACATATATAATCCAATTCCAATATAGAGCTCCTCAAAAGCAAGTAAAAGGTGTGTATTGTTTTTCCCGAATTGCATAAATCTTGTTTGAAAAATCAGTTTGAAGTGATTCCAAGGGCCTATTGAGCATATATTTCAGTATTGCATTCTAAAATGCCTCCTAAAAATAATTCAAAACCCATTAAGCCCTCAAAAATCTATACTATGATGCATGAAGTGGAAGAATTGTAGTATGAGATATCAAAATTATGGTACCAAGTGCAAAAAATTTCGATCTTACGAAGAGCAACCGAAGATGACATAGATGGTTTAAAAGAAGAAATGGAGGCTAAGTTGGATGGTTTGAAGGATAAAATAATAGCTAATATGGATGATAAATTAGTGGAAGATGACATCGAGCATCAACAACAAGTTCTCCAACTCTCAAAGGATAACCTAACTTTGGTGCAGAATCTAATGAAACAACGGGAATATCAACATCACATCGAAAGAAGTTCTGAAGCAGTCACAAAAACAAGAACTCGAATAGTACGATCAATTTTAGAGTATCTCAGCAAGTGGAAGAACTTTCCTGTAAAAGATTCCACATGGGAGGATGAGAATTTTATACAGAAGCATCAAGAAATAATCAAGCGTTGAGGACAACACTTGTTTGAAGGAGAGGGGCATGTTAAGTCCCTATATTACTAGTATAGTCCTTATTGTTGTTAGTGTAACCCCCTTATTGTTATTATTGTACCCTTGTAACCCCCATTTTGTTATTATTGTGCCCTTAAATTATTATTGTTAGGTCAGCTATGATTACATTGTGGCCCACTAGGATTACATTATGGCCCCATGGACTCCTATATATAGAAAGGAGGTTTTGTAAATTGTATCATCCAAGAATTGTTCATTTATGTAATGTATTGGAGGTTTCCCCCTCGAAGTGGCTTATTTCTAAGGCGTTCATATCTCTTTTCTTCTATTTTTGGAGCTGGTTACACAACACAAGAGGATAATACTTCATATTGAATACTGGAGTAATCAAACATACATTAGTTGTTTATAATCAGTTGAGGTTTAGCTTTACATGTTTTTACATTTAATTTTAGATCCTCATTTAATTGCATCATCGGATGTTCTTAAAAGTCATTCCAAGAAGTTGATTTGATCATATTTCTAGACTGAATGATTGAATATTTAATTTATGCAATTACTGAGTTTTCCTCTACACACTTTACTTGATTTTATAGATCATTAGAAACTAAGGTATAATTGGTTGCTTAACATCATCTCAAGAAGGTGATACTTCATATTCAATGTTGGAGTAACTAAACATACATTAGTTGTTTTCTTTTTCTACTTTCACTTAGAATAGCATTGTAATTTCAATTTCAGTTATAATATTTTCATCCATGGAATAGAACTGATGTTAAATTAGAAATCACCAGAATAGATACTCTGTTTTTCAAATCAGATCTTAACCAGCCAATAGTCTTGGATTCATTTTTATGTAAATTAGTTTAACTTAGGAACACTTCCTTTTCTTCCCTCTTAAAAATCATTAATATTCATTTTATTTCTCTCATAGTTTTAGATTAACACTCTTAGATATAAAGAACAAAACCCCCAAAACAATATGAAAATACATAACAACGAAGTAAGAATAAAGTTAACTAAGCACATATAGTGCACCACACTTCATCAGTTTACAAACCTTGGTTGATAATTTATGCAAGCAATTTAAGACATTAAATTGACTAAATATTTTGGCGTCGTTGCCAGTGAAGTGTAATTAGATAGCCTTATTTCTTACATCTAAAAAAAATGATATGCGTAGAGAAAGAGACTCTAGGGGTAGATTCATAGCTAGAGGCAGGAGTTTAATTCCTACAACACCACTCACTCCACCAAGACCACGAAGTGATACACCTCCATCTCAAAATCATATTCCATACTTCAATAGCCATAGACTTCCTGAAGTCCTAAGGTGAGAAATCCAATTAGGAGGATCTCCTACTTCATCGACTGAGGAAGCCTTAGAGGAGGAAGATCCTATGTATCGAACATAAGGAGTAACCATTTTCACTCTATAGGGGAACATATTTTAGCTGAAGAGTTCGAAATTCCTAGTGGAGAGGAAGAGGAAGAACCTTTCTTCAACATACCATTGATAGAAGGACCAGAGGAAGAGCAGTTAAACTTGCAGGTTGAATATTATATTAGCTCTGAAGAATATATAATGAATGGAAGAGGAGAAGGAGAAGGAGAAATTCTAAATGGAGAAAATGTAATATTTGGAGGAGGTAGAGGAAGAGGTAGAGGAAATGCAACAGGAGGCAGAAGAAATAGGGAAATTGATAGTTCTTTTGGATTCCATATAGTTGATGAAGAGACAAATGGCACAATGAAAAATATTTCACCCTCTGTCCTCCCAAATTTTCATGGATTAAAAATTGAAGATCCTGAAACCTTTTTGTTTGAATTTGAAGTCTTGTGCAGAACTTATGATTATTTACAAGACTTTCAAAAACTTAAGTTGTTTCCTTCAACATTGAAAGGAGAAGCTTTAAAATGGTTTATGGGTTTAATCACTCAGTCTATCAGAGCATGGAATGACATGAAGCAAGAATTTTTATAAATGTATTTGGATTATTGCATACCCGTCAATCACAAGGATGAAGTATTTAAAATTATGCAAAAAAAGGATGAGAATTTGGAAGATTTAATTGAAAGGTTCAATTATATAATAAAAAGAGAAAAAATGGAAAATTTAGATCAGGATACTTTAAAAGCTCTTCTATTAAAAGCCATTAGAGATGAATGGATAGACATCCTCAACATGATGGGAAAGGGAGATATCTCTCAGTTTCCATTATCTGAAATTGGTGAATTATGTATTCATCTCTCAAGGGGAAAAGAAAAAATTGGGAAAATTCCAAGAGATCCTTCTCTTGCTAGAATAAATAAATCTGCAACTGGAACAGTAAGTAGGGAAGAAATTGGAAACATGCTTGATGAATTTAAAACAGATATTTTAGGGAGCCTTAGTGAACAGATAGACACTCATAAATTACAAAACAAACAAAAAGTTGAGACTGATTCTTTAGCTATCTTTTGTCCTAAATGAAGAAAGAAGCATGATTTAAGAGAATGTCCTCTTGATGCAAAATCCATAGAGACTTATTTTATTTCTTCAGAAAGTAATGAAACTGGGAGTTGTCCTTCAATTCCAGGTCTTAAGGTTGTTTTTCAAGAAGAAACAACTTCAAATCCAACATAATCTCTTTTCTTTGTCTCTAGAAGACCATGACAGGGGCCACAAACTCAAGGCTTTAACAATCAAATGTATACTCATCCCCCACCAAATAATTGGAATTCTTGGCAACAACCTTGGCCTCAATCTCAAACTCATTCTCAATCTTGGGCACAAGGAATGAAAAATCCCCATGGAATATTCTCTCAATATTATCAATATCCTCCATCATATCCAAACTATCCTCCCCAAAAAATTCCTCAACAAAATCAACAACCCCAACTCCAAAACCAAAATCCACAACTTTCATTACCATTTCCACAAGGACCAAATCAACTACCTGACCAACCATTACCAAACCCCAATAATAAAAATCCTCAAAATACTTATATGATAGAAGGACATCAATTTCCAACCTACATGATTACTCCTCTAGATCTTAATGATGTCCAAATTATATCTGGTAGGATACTAGAAAAGAAAAAGCCTTCTATAGTTATTCAAGAACAAGATAATTTTGAGGAAGATTCTCTACAGCCAAATAAAAGTTTTGAGGAAGGAACATCTCTTCAAAACCAAAATTCTAAAAATGAAAAACAAAAAGAACGAGTAAACTCAACTCCTATCATAGAGCAACCATCAGTACTTACTTCTAAACCTCCTTTTTCTGAAAGATTGCAAGTTGATAAAGGGGTAGAAAAGCATGTTATGTTGCCCAATTATGATTTTCTAGATGAATTGAAAAATGCCTGCATCAAAATCCATTTGTTACAGGCCATTAAAGAGATTCAAATTCTAGCTAAAACAATAAAAGAGTTGAGTATGAAGAAACCAAGAAGAAAAATAAAAGAAATAAAAAGAATCTAGCTAGTATGAAAAATTGCAGACATAATGATGGGAAAAATTTCCATACAAAAATATTTAGATCCAGGAAGTCCAGTTGTAAAAACACATATCAATGGTGTTGAAATTCCAAATACATTGATTGATTTAGGAGCAGCAATAAACATCATGAGCAAACGAACCATGGAACAACTCAAACTTCCTAATCTTCTGTATACACATACATTACTACAATTAGCAGATAGATTTGTAAGCAAGCCAGATGGTGTGTTAGAAGATATTTTAGTAGGCTTAGACTATTGGGAGTATCATGTTGATTTTATGATCTTAACTCCTAAAAACAATCTAGGAGGACATCCACTTATATTAGGAAGACCTTGGTTGGCTACAACTGATGCTTTCATTAGTTGTATATTTGGTGACATGCATATCTCTGATGGTAAATCAACAAAGATATTCACTCTATATCCTCCAGCAAAAACAATCACAGAGTTATATGACAAAGAATGGATTGATGATGACAATGATATACAACCTCTCTTTTACTATTTTAACCATTAGTAAAGATAGTCAAATCTTAAATTCAATGGAAAATTTTGAATCATCCCCAGAATATGAACATGATAAATTTCAAGAAAAATCCAATATTGAATATTTTTCATCTAGGCAGATGTCTCTTTATTCTATGGAAGAATTTGGTAGCTCTACAGTTGAAACCTTTCCAGGAAAAAAATTGAACATAAACAAAAACTTGGAGAGATTACAACAGGAAAAGTTAATCAAAACATTACAACAACATTCTTCTGCATATGTATGGGAATACACTGACATGAAAGAAATTAGTCCTAAGACTTGTATACATCACATCTATATTGAGGAAAATTGTAAACCTATCAGACAACCTCAAAGAAGGATGAATCCAAATCTTAGGGAAATTGTGAAAGAAGAGTTGCAAAAATTGCTTAATGTAAACTTCAATTACCCAATTTTAGACAGTCAATGGGTTTCCTATTTAGTGATCGTACCAAAGAAAAATGGTAAATGGAGGGTATGCATTGATTATCAAGAATTGAATAAAGCTACCCTAAAAGATAATTTTCCTTTACCCTTTATACATCAAGTATTGGATACATTAGCAAGTAAGAAGTATTTCTCATTCCTAGATGGTTTTAGTGGTTACAATCAAATTCAGGTAGCACCTAAAGATCAAGATAAGACCACATTCACCTATCCATGGGGGACTTATGCCTACTGAGTACTTCCTTTTGGATTGTGTAATGCACCTGCAACATTCCAAAGGGCAGTACTAGGGATTTTTTTATCTAATACATGATTGTGTAGAGGGTTACATGGATGACTTTACAGTTTATGGGAATTCATTTGAAGAAACTTTAGAAAATTTGGAAAAGGTTCTTAAAAGATGTAAGGAAGAAAACCTTTCACTAAGTCATGAAAAATGTTTTATGATGTTTACAGAAGGGATTGTTTTAGGACATCACATTTTAGGAGATGGAATTAAAGTTGATACATCTAAAGTTGAAGTCATCTCCAAACTATCAATTCCAAGTTGTCAAAAGGATGTTAGAAATTTTCTAGGATTCACAGGATATTATAGAAGATTTATAGAAAATTTCACTAAAATAGCATCCCCACTCTTCAAGTTACTTACCAAATATTGTGAATTTAGTTGGAATCCTGATTGCCAATTGTCATTTGAAATTTTAAACAAAAAAATTTCTGAAGCAGCCATTTTAAGAGGTCCATATTGGAAACTACCTTTTCACATTTCAACAAATGCTTCAGATACAGCTCTAGGAGTTGTATTAGGACAAAAAAAATTAATCCCCTTTTCCATCTATTACACAAGAAAGAATTTGACTCCTTCTGAGTTAAATTACACTATAACTGGAAAGGAATTCTTAGTTGTTGTTCATGCTATCAACAAATTCATACATTATATTATAGGCTATAAAACCTTTGTTCATACAAATCACTCTGCAATTAGATACTTAATGAATAAATCTATTACTAATGGAAGAATTACAATATGGTTATTACTCCTGCAAGAATTCAACATCGCCATTCTAGACCAACCCGGAAAACAAAATACAGTTGTTGATTTCTTGTCTAGAATTCAGAATATCAAAGATGACACTCCAGTTGAGGATAAATTTCCTGATGAATATCTTTTTGCAGTAACTACTAAAACTATTTGGTTTGTAGATATTGCTAATTACTTAGTCACAAGAAAATTACCTTCACATTTGTTTCCTATAGAGAAAAGAAAAATTATTCAAATAAGTGCAAGATACTCATGGATTACTAATGAGTTGTATAAAATAGGTCCAGATCTCATTATCAGAAGATGAAATGCATAAAATTCTTAAGGCATGTTATGATGAATCTTGTGGTGGACACTTTGCTGACAAGAGGAAAACCTATAAAATCCTTCATTTGGGATATTATTGGCCATCCATCTTTAGAGATACCAAAGAATATGTCAAAAGGTGTGACAACTGCCAAAGGGTAGGGAAACCTCCTCCTTCAGATGAAATGCCATTACAACCTCAAGTACTCATTGAACCTTTTGAAAAATGGGCCTTGGATTTTGTTGGACCAATCAATCCACCATCT
The DNA here is from genome assembly GCA_034641835.2 of Pinus albicaulis. Classification (NCBI taxonomy): domain Eukaryota; kingdom Viridiplantae; phylum Streptophyta; class Pinopsida; order Pinales; family Pinaceae; genus Pinus; species Pinus albicaulis. The sequence goes on from CM076573.1 coordinate 213,398,104, forward strand.
AAACAAAAGAAATATATTTTGGTATGTACTGATTATGTCACTAAATTGGTAAGGCTAAAGCATTACCTTTTGCTAATGAACATCATTGTAGTTAATTTTATTTTTGAGGATATCTTCACTCATTTTGGTGTTCCAAGAGAAATTGTGACAGATCAGGGATCCCATTTTACATCCAAGTTGGTGAAAAGACTCGTGGAAGATTAAAAGATCAAGCACAGAAAGTCTACTCCTTATCATTTACAAGAAAATGGTCAAGTAGAGTCTACCAATAAATTGATTGAAAGAATTCTCACTAAAACTGTACATCTACACAAAAGATATTGGGCAGAAAGGCTTCCTGAAGCCTTATGGGCCTACAGAGATACATGGAAGAATACAACAAGACATACTCCCTATGAATTTTTTTATGGAAAGAAAGTCCTGTTCCCTATAGAGTTTCAGATTTGAACCTTCAACATGGTTCCAATTGGGACTTGATTTATCAGAAGCACGGAAACATAGATTGGAGCAACTCAATGAGCTTGATGAAATCAGGCAAGATGTAGTTCAAATAATCAGTATAGTCCAGTAGAAAAGGGATAAATGGCATGATAAATATATCAGGGAGAAGAAGTTTCAAGTAGGGGATTGGACACTTTTGTTGGATTCAAAATTCAAAGATTTTCAAGGAAAGTTTCAAACTCATTGGCTTGGGCCATATGAGATTGAAAAAGTCTTTGACAATGGAGAAATCGAGATAAGGACAATTGATGAAGAAAAGATACCTCTTCTTGTGAATGGTCATCGGTTGAAAGTACATCATAAGCCAATTTCAAGAGAAGAGTTTATCAAGATTTTCCAAGATAATACTGATATGAAGTTAGTGAAGAAGAATTCTTCTTCTTCACTAACTTAGCTTTTATTTTTCCTATATATATATATATATATTAAAAAAAAGTGTATAAGTATGAAAACCAATCAATGATTGGCATCCTTATATAGAAAATACAGGGTGAAAATCAGAGATTTATGACATCCTATATTTTCCATTTCTTTTTTCTGCAAATAAGTAGTAACACAAAACTACATTCATATTCCATTTTTTCAGTCCATATTTCACTTCATTACATTTCACAGTCATATTACACTTTCATTCCATTCCACAGTCATATTCCACCTACATTCCATTCCACAGTCATATTCCATTTCATAGTTACATTAGATTCTGCAGCTGACTACATTCTGCATCTTATTACATTCTGCAGCTGACTACATTCTGCAGCTGATTCCATTCTGCAGTCACATTCCATTTTATTCATCAGCTTTGACACATTTGTACAACCTACTAAAAATGATGAATATAGGAAATTGAAGGACTACATTTGAAGACCACCATGCTAAAAGATACATGAATAATAAACACCAAAGAAATGACAAGGAAAGGTTAGTTCTAAAAGTAAAGTTGCAAAAATTTATTTTAATAGCAAGGTCAAAACATTAACATGTATAATATGGATGGTCATATGCTCCCTTGACAAATCATCATTTGATTTGATTGCGATTTCCATCATATCATAGATCAACCATATCATCCGCATTATGTTTCATAATGGTCCACAATAGAATTCCCCCATTTATGATTAACAATCATGACCTGTTGACGTGACATACCCATCTACGTTTCTTCAAAACCCCAATCCATACCACTTATTTATTCCTACAAGCCCTCGATACCTTTCATCAAATCCGTAATCCAATTCATTTCATAATAGAGAAGGATAATTTTGAGGGTTAGACTCTTCATAATAGAAGGCATGGGACTAATAGTCAGATTAGAACTGGTGGGAACAAAATATATGGAAGGATATCCTTAGGTCAAAGACATGTTGCAGAAAGCAATATGGCTCAAATTCATAGAGAAATTCAATGGTTTTCACAAAGAGATCACAAAGTCTTTTGCTAGGTCCTTTGATGGCACAGAAGTGGAAATTGGAGACATCAAGTTCACGGTTACTGAGACATTCATAGCCAAAGCCACAAAACTTCCAAGGGTTGGCGAAAGGTGGTTCAAACATAAGGAATTTCACAATGAATCATGGAAATTTATCCTCAAAAACCCAAGTATGGATGTCTCCGTTTTCAAAAAAGTTATCCCTAGCTCAGCTGTTAAAAATAAATGGAGGAACATGCTCTTGGTTTTACAGAAATTTATCACCTGTGAAGGAAGGTTTTTCTGCATGTATGTATATCATATTCGATTGTTGATGAATTTCTTAGAGAATGGTGAAATAAATCTTCCCTTCTTTCTACTGAATAGCTTAAAATAATGTCTTCAAACGTGCAAAAGAGAATACAGTTTATAGATAACACGATGCACCATCATGGGTTGATAAAAATACTTGTTGAATTTCATTTAAAAATTTTAGGAGATTCCTGGGAGAATTTTCTCATCAAAAACCATTTTCAAGAAGTACCAGAACAACCTAAAGAAGACAATGTTAGAAAGAGTAGAAGGAAGAAGATTGATACAAACAATGAAGACAGACCTGCATCTCAAAAAAATGATGAAAATATCATCCCTGTAGAGCTGAAAGAGAACATAAAGAAAAATAAAGTCAAGACAGCAGGTAAGATAGGAAAGAAGAGCAAGGTTACAAGTGAGGAAAATGTAAATCCTCTACAGCTGAGAAGGAGCTCCAGACTCCGAGGTTCGATGAAGAAAAAACTACCAAAAGAGACAGACTTTGTAAGTTTAGATGAAGAAACTCCAATACCATCTCCTGTCAATATTTATCCTCCACACAGTCCTCAAAATTCTCCTATTCATAATTTTGAAGGTAGTCCCAGAGAAAATCTCCAGGCATAGACCTAACACAACAATAAATATATGATCACATAGAGTCACTAGAGAAGAGAAATGCAACAGTGAATCCTGAACATCTTATCAATCCACAAGAACCTCTAGTTGATACTCTCAAACAGGAAATTTATGAACTAGAGATATTGAATAGGCATATTAAACAGGAGAATGAAGCTTTGAAGCAGCAGAACAAGTTGGAAAAGGTCACTAATGACAATACCATTCTACACCTAGGAGTGTGGTACAAAAAGAACAGGAAGTTGAAAAGAAAGAACAAGTCACTAAACAAGGCGGTCATTAATCTCAAATACAAGCTTCTTATGAGAAAGCCCAGGATGGAAATCACTTCAAAGAAAAGCAAAAGAAGGAAATTGGATGTGTTAGCAGAAGTGTCTGAACAAATGCAGTAAGAGAGGAAAATTTCACATTTTTGGTAAATTGCATGAGGACATGCAATGACTTCTCAGTGGGGGTATGTTGAACCTCAGAATTATCCTCTCTTTGACATCCTTTCTCACCTTTTCCCTTACTTTCTCATAGGCTCATATACTCCAATCAATGATAAATGTCATGTTTTGTCTCAAGGAATTCATTTAAATGATTTCCATGTTATATTCTAATGTTCTTGCTATTCAAATGGATTTTTGTAATTTGGCTATAGAACACAGCCTATTCTGCAACTAATCATGGGTTTCGCAGCTACTCTCATGGTCTGACAGGTTTCAGGGATCAAATGGAGAAATGGGCCACATGGGCATTTCCAGCATCATCTACACATGGATTTCGTCCTATCTACTTGATTGAAATCGATAAAAAGGGACGCTTGAGATCGTGGTCAAAGTCCGGTCAAAAGATGTTAGCCGAGAAAAGAAGGACTCTCGATTTTCTCTATCGTAGAAAATCAAGAGTTAAACCATCGAATTGAAATTCTATAAGTCAGTTAATATTAGCCACCTATAGGCAGAATTAGCTCATAAACAATTATGTTTGTTTTATTTAAATACCGATTGTACAAAACCGAGATGAAGCAAGTTTCAAGTTAAGTTTTTGTTGAAACACTATGTATTGTTTTAAGACTCCGTTCTATGATAATACAAAGATCGTGTTCATGCCAATGATTTCTTAAGTGCGTATTGAACCAGCTAGGATCTCAACCGAATTTGTTGCAGAGGCCCCCTACACTGGAAGAGGTTTTTTGTTCATTTTTTTTAGTTTAATTTCCTTACTTTGTTTTTGTCAATTCTGTTTTCTGAATAGATTAATGTTACATTTCAAGTTTTGAGCAGTAGCATAGAATTAGATCATGAATGTCTTTCTAGCATCAATAGAATAACTGTGTAATAATTGATCTTCTAAAAACATTCCGTGAGAATAGATTTATCTGTTTTCAAATTGGAATAAGTCTGAAGCAATAAGAACTCACAGTTATCTAGTTTCCTTTACTGTTTTGTCATTTATTTTCTTAAACTAGAACTATCAATTAATTGTATCAATGGATGTTCTCAAAGGTCATTTCAAGAAGATGATTCTAAACTAAATGATTGAATATCTCATTTATAAATTTATTGAGCTTTCCTCTGCATACTTTACTTGCTTTCTAGGCCATTAGAAACTAAGGTATAGTTGATTTCTTACACAACATCTCAAGAGGATAATACTTCATATTGAATACTGGAGTAATCAAACATACATTAGTTGTTTATAATCAATTGAGCTTTAAATTTACATGTTTTTACATTTACTTTTAGATCCTCATTTAATTGCATCATTGGATCTTCTTAAAATTCATTCTAAGAAGTTGATTTGATCATATTTCTAGACTGAATGATTGAATATTTAATTCATGCAATTACTAAGTTTTCCTCTGCACACTTTACTTGATTTTCTAGATCATTAGAAACTAAGGTATAATTGGTTGCTTAACATCATCTCAATAAGGTAGTACTTCATATTGAATGCTGGAGTAACTAAACATACATTAGTTGTTTTCTTTTTCTACTTTCACTTAGAATAGCATTGTAATTTCAATTTCAATTATAAGATTTTCATCCATGGAATAGAACTAATCTTTAATTAGAAATCACTAGAATAGATACTCTTTTTTTCAGATAAGATCTTAACCATCCAATAGTCTTTGATTCATTTTTATGTAAATTAGTTTAAATTAGGAACTCTTCCTTTTCGTCCTTCTTAAAAATTATTAAGATTCATTTTATTTCTTTCATAGTTTTAGATTAACACTCTTAGATATAAAGAACAAACCCCCCAAAACAATATGAAAATACATAACAATGAAGTAAGAATAAAGTTAACTAAGCACATATAGTGCACCACACTTCATCAGTTTACAAACCTCGGTTGATAATTTATGCAAGCAATTTAAGACATTAAATTGACTAAACACGACTATGATGAAAATTTCGCACCAGTCACGAGGTACTCTTCCATTAGATTTATCATTGCACTCTCAACGCATATGGGGTGGCGCATTCATCAGATGGATGTGAAAACTATGTTTCTCAATGGAGTTATTGAGAAAGAAGTGTACATAGAGCAACCATAATGTTTCAAGATCTTTGACAGTGAGTCACATGTGTGTCGACTCAAGAGAGAACTATATGCGCTAAAGCAAGCCTTGTGCTTGGTACACTCAGATTGACAGGTATTTCACTGGGTTGGCCTTCACCAAAAGTGAAGTTGATGCAAACTTGTACTAGATTGTGGTTTACGGAAAGCTCTTGATTATCGTACTTTATGTTGGTGATATAATTTTGACAGTTGATGAGCTACTTATAAACTCATGCAAGGAGGATCTTTCAAGGGAGTTCGAAATGAAGGACATGGGACTCCTTCATTATTTCCTTGGTTTGGAAATATGGCACCGGGATGGTGAACTTTTTGTTTCTCAAGGAAAGTATGCCAAATAGATACTGGGTAAGTTTCACATGGAGAGTTGTAAACCCATGGACACTCCTCTTCCAGGAAATTGGAGGAAAGAGGATGCTACTTTTGGAGAAGTAGTGGATGCTACTGATCCAGGGTAAAATCTTGATACCCTTAACTAAGACCTTTTACTTTGGCTGATAATTAGAATTGCATTTAATTAAGACGTTAAAGAACATAAAAGAATAAGTGTATGTTGTAAATAAGAGGAACATAATATGACAAGATCAGCAGTCATAGGAACACGTCGTTTGATAACGGAGTTCATCTAGGAGGGACCACATCTCCGGGCCTCGGTGTCAAGATGGTGTATGCCACTGCATTATGTGTTGTAAGAAGAAGATGTACATGGATGTGTTTCCCTATGACATACAAGGAAAAATTACCCTCACACAAGAGTGGCTTGATTTCTTTAAGAGATGTTCCACTGCGGAACTCTCATACATAAAGAAAGACTCCTATCAATATGACCATAGCTGACATGTAATAAATAAGAGTATCCCGCCAATCCTGGAAAACAAGGGATCTCAAAAATACACATATGAAAACGAGCATCCCGCCAATGTGGCATAAAAGGGATCTCATACATGACACAAATCCATAGCTGAAAATACATCAATAACAACATAAGGCAAGATCCCACGACTCATGTATCAACCGGGATCTGCAAGAAATAATGCATCTCAAAGAGAAAGAAATGAAGAAGTACACGGAATCCACATCATATACCTCATGCTGCCATTTACTGAAGGCTGAGCTGCTCTGCGGTTGAATATGAAAACACCATCAATCTTGTGGCATCGAAAAATGTGAAAACGACTACTCACTTGTGGAAATTTGACACCTGCATGACCCACTTCTAAAAGTGGTTGAAAAGTCAAAAACTTAGATGAAGAAACTAAGCATGCCATCAGAGTCGTGGTGTCGAGTAGTGCATAAATGACATAAAATTTGTCCCATTTGGACGAAGTCAAAATTTCGCCCTCCTGAAAATGGGCCTCAATCAAGGTTTCCCCTGCCTTTTTTCTAACTCATGGTTCCACATGACCTGCAATAAAAAAATATAAAAACCTCGATCTACGTGCATGCTCTCCGTTCCTCCATGGCCCGTGGCACACTGCAAAATGAAGGTTCATATAGCGAAGAGTTGACGGAGTTTCCAAAGAAAGTCTGTTAGGTGGATTGGTTAAAGTCCCAAATATGAGGGAGGAGGTCAGGTGGTCAAACCCTGCCCCCTCCAATAAAAGGTTGGAATCCTTTTAAAATACCGGCGTAGTTTTATTTGGAACCCCAACGCATTTAAATTACGTTGGTTGGGGGGGCCGGGCCCGCATTGGGTGGCTTGCCCCACATCCCCTTGTCGGCTCTTTGAGTGTGGTGTCAGGAGTGGGTTGAGGCAGCGGAGTTGACAACCCCGCCCCACCCTTATATGCATACATTATGTTGTTACAATGGCATTGGGTCCGGCGGGGTCACGACCGTCGGCCTATGTTCATGCACTTGGGATTTGTAAGGCAGGGCGGGGGTCATGGCCCCCCTGCCTTTAATATTTTTTTATTTTATTTTATTGTTATTTTAAAACAAAGTAGTTGTTTTCGAATTTTCGAAATTTGACTGAAGCAGACACTTTAACTGTCCCACAAATTTACCTGAAATCTGGCCAGGTTGGCCTGAATCCGGTGGTCGGGTTCCAGCAAAATTTTTGCCTCCTTAAGCTGCCACATCACCAAGTCAACTCTCAAACTTTGACTGCTCCTAACTTCTTCATACGGACTCGGAATTGAGTGTTGTTTGCGTCATTGGAATCAGAAAGACGAGATCTACAACATGAACCTAGTTTGAGAGATTTTTGAAAAATTTGATTTTTTATCCCTCTGTGCTGAGCCCCTTGTACTTGTACCTGTTTAATGCACATGGATCATTCCTCCCCACTAAGGAGATTTTGGTCCTCCAAAAGCATCAAGCTTTACCTATTATCAACTATTTGCAACTATCATTAAAAGGCACATCCCCACATGACTCCTTCACCTGGCGTACTTCAGAATCAAGATGCAAAGCCATCATGTACAACTGCTGCAATGCGATGTCTGAAAAGGCACATCCCTTGAATATTCCTTCACCTCTCGTACTTCAGAATCAAGATGCAAAGCCAACACCTACAACTGTGGAAATTCAAATATCTAAAAAGGCACATCCCTTGAAGACTCCTTCACCTCTCGTACTTCGGAATACAGATGCAAAGCCATCATCTACCACTGCTGCAATGTGATGTTTGAAAAGGCACATCCCTTGAAGACTCCTTCACCTTTCGTACTTCAGAATCAAGATGCAAAGCCATCATCTACAACTGTTGCAATGCGATGTTTGAAAAGGCCCATCCCTTGAAGACTCCTTCACCTCTCATACTTCGGAATCAAGATGCAAATCCAACACCTGCAACTGCGGAAATGCAAATGTCTAAAAAGGCACATCCCTTGAAGACTCCTTCACTTCTATCCTTTGGAATCAGAATGCCAAAACCTGCCTAAAACTGCAATGAACATTACATTCTCAATGTGACCAAAAATGACCCAAATATTTCCATACTTGCCATGAGTTTATAACATGTACTTGGTGGTCAATCTTACAACAAAATGGAAATCAGACCTCAACAAAATTACAAGACTAGACCTCATCGTCGCATTTCGAAGTGATTGCAAAACTCCTCATCACTTTTACATGAAAGAAATGCATCAGACAACTCATAGAACATGACCAAAACATAATCATCGCATCTCGAAGTGATGGAAACACATCATCACTTTTACATGAAAGAGATCCAACACATGATGTATAAAACAAGGCCAAACAAATATCATGGTCGCTTAAACGAGTGATGGAAACACATCATCACTTTCATAATAAAAAATGTGACAAATGATTTACAAGCATGGCCATGAAAAGCTTAACATCTCTAGAAAAAAACAATCTAGAAGAACCACTTCTCACTTATTAAAGCGAGTGGATCATTTCCCTATGGAAAACTTGCTTGTCGATCAGCTCTTTCGACTTGTGTATACACGGGTGCTTTGTCTTTAAGGCGCTGCTCTGGATGAATTTTCTAGCATGTGGCTCTTTGGTGGCCACTTCGGTCGCAATGGGTGCAAAATTTCTTTTTCCTCCAAACCTGCTTAACTGATTTCTTTTCCTGTTGGGGAGAAGGCTTTTCATGCCTCTTCCTCCTTTGTGCTACCATCCTCTTCCAGCACTCAAAAATCACATGGTTATTTTAACCACAAAATAAACAAGTTTTATGATGCCATACTTTACAACAGTGGTTATCAACATTCTTATAATTAAAATTCACTCTAGAATAATGAGACTTAGTATACCTTCTGGGGTGGTCTCTGGTGCGATCATGATGATGGGAGCTCGCCTCAGTTCCTTCACTACAACGTGCATTGCCATGGAACGATGGCGAAGTTTCCCCATCATTCCTCTTCCTTGGAGAGTTCATCATTATCTGTTTTCTTTTGGTGTCCTTTGAACATCCTTCGTCAGTGTTCCCCAAACCTACATAACGAGGTCATTGCACAACCTCCAATGGTTCGGTTATGCGTTGGCCATGAACGCCAAGTCCTCCTCCTCTGTACCCCATTTTGGTGAGGAGTCTCATGCTGGTACCTGTGATGGGTATCTCCACACTTCCAACCGAAATAACATCATGTGAAGAAACTGAAGAAAAATCAACACTATTTACCTTAGGTGTTGATTGCGAAATAGATGAAGAAAGCTGTTGTAAGCCTCTGTTGTGCTTCACTTTCGTCAATGCCTCTGACACGACTTGTAGATGAAGCTGCAACTGTTGCATCTCCTCTTTCTCTTTCTATAGTAATGCTTTTAAGGCATCATGATCTCTTTGAAGATTTTCGTTGTTGCGTTTCAAATCTTCCCACGCCTCTGTCGTGGCTTGCAAAAGAAGCTGCAAATGCTACTTCTCCTCCTTCCCTTCATGTAGGAACGCCTTCAAGGCATCATGATCTGCTTGCAGAATTTCATTGTTGCGCTTCCAATCTTCCCACGATTTTTTTGTGGCTTGCAACTGAAGCTGCAACTATTGTTTGTCCTCCTTCTCTTCATGTAGGAGGGTGTTCAATTCTTCGTTATCTGCTGCTTGTTTTTTGTAAGCCTCGTACAATATGTCCACTTTTTCGGACACCCTGAACATGGTTTCATACATGTCCTTGACATTCTGCATGGCTCAACTCAGTGAACGTCCAATGTTCATGCTTGCAATCCAATCAACAAGAATACTACTTTGCTACCACATGATCTAGGGTAAAATCTTGATACCTTTAACCAAGAACTTTTCCTTCGATTAAGACGTTAAAGAACGTAAAAGAATAAGTGTATGTTGTAAATAAGAGGAACGATATGACAAGATGAACAGTCATAGGAACATGTCATTTGATAACGGAGTTCGTCCAGGAGGGACTACATCTCCGGGCCTCGGTGTCAAGATGGTGTAGGCTGCTACATTATGTGTTGTAAGAAGAAGATGTACATGGATGTGTTTCCCTATGACATAAAAGGAAAAATTGCCCTCACGCAGGAGTGGATTGAATTCTTCAAGAGATGTTCCACTGCGGAACTCTCATACTTAAAGAAAGACTCCTATCAGTATGACCATAGCTGACATGTAATAAATAAGAGTATCCTCACTTCCGTCAATGCCTTTGACAAGGCTTGTTTTTCGTAAGCCTCGTATAATATTTCCGCTTTCTCGAACACCCTGAGCATGGTTTCATACATGTCCTTGACATTCTCCATGGCTCAACTCAGCGGAAGTCCAATGTTCACGCACTTCAATCCAATCAGCAAGAATACCTGCTCTGAAGTCCAATGTAAACCCATGGACACTCCTCTTCTAGGAAATTGGAGGAAAGAGGATGCTACTTCTGGAGAAGTAGTGGATGCTATTGTCTACGGGCAGTTAGTAGGTTCACTGATGTACTTGGTGAACACCAGACTAGACATTTGCTACACAATTAACCAACTGAGTCAAGCTATTGTTAAGCCTACCGAAATCTTTTGGAAGGCAGGGAAGCATGTCTTGAGATATCTCAGGGGCACTACAAAGTATGGATTATGGTATAGACGGACATAGGGAGTGAAGCTTCAAGGCTTCATGGATGCAGATTGGGCAGGTAGTCCACCAGACAGAAAGAGCACATTAGGAGGGATCTTTAGCATAGGATCGAAAATAGTTTCTTGGTACGAAAGGAAGCAGTGATCTATGGCACTCAATTCAGTGGAGGCAGAGTACATGGCAACAAGTCACAGGTGCATGTGAGGCCATATGGATGAGAAAGACCCTGGTTGGTTTGTTTGGTTCTCAGATGGATCCAACAGTGATAAATTGTGATAACCAGAGTTGCATTAAACTCTCATTTAATCCTGTGTTTCATGATAGATCCAAGCACATAGACATCCGATACCACCATCTCAGAGATTGTGTTCATAGGTGCATAATGTTACTTCAGTACATTCCCATGGAATGTCAGGATGCAGATATTCTAACGAAGGCACTCACCAGGAGAAAATTTGAATACCATAGAGGCAGGATCAGGGTGAAGGATAATCCCTTTTAGAGTGAGTGTTGAAGACCAACAAGAAATTGTAGCACCTACACTAGTGTGGGACCACAGGTCTTAGCAGCACCTACACTGGTGTGGGATAAATTTGGTGCATGTACATTTTAATTTTCCCTTAATTAAAATGGACAATAAAATGTAATCTTATCTCATAATCACTTGTAATAGTTAACTGAGTGTGATAAACTCAGTTAGCTCATGAATTTCGAGTTGAGAGTAGTTGGTGAGGTATGCAGAGTAATTCTATTTGTAACAGAGTTTGAAGTGTAGTTGGTGCATTAGTTTAATGCATGTGTAATCAGTTAACTCAGTTAAGTGAGTTAAATTAAGTTGTGCTAGTTGTAACTGTTTGTTGCACTAGTGAGAGATCAAGTGAATTAAATGTTATTTAATTCACAATCAGTGATCTTACATGCAACTAATGATTTACTATTATTAGCTACATGCATGTCAGTTCCAGTGAGAACCCAGTTGAGGCAAAGGTGAAAGGATGTTAACTATCAGTTGTAGGATTATTGGGTTGCAGCCATCAAACCAAACACTCATTGGATTTCCCATGGTCCTTGCGCAGTTTAGGAAGGACAAAATTCCTAAAGAATAGGGATTACATTCATCAGGAGTTGCACAATCAAGGCAGGTTGTTTAGAGGCTGAGAATTGGCTAAGTGTTGGCCAGGTTTTGTCCAAGACAGTGTGAGACAATTAGCTGAGTACAGGAGAGTCTTCTGAGAAGAGTGTATTGTAATTGTTTCATGTATCCATGTTGAATATACAATAGAAGATAGTGGGGTTTTGAGCAGCAAGATTTTCCCGAGAAATTATCTGTGTTGTGATTTGATTGATTCTTATTTGCTTCATGTGGTTGGCGATTGTGTTTAATTTCCGCAATTAATTTGTAGAAGCAATTCAGTATCTAGATTTAGTACATTGTTAGATCAGATTGACTCCATGATATACATATTGTTTGTATAATTTCTACAACTGGAAAAACCTGGAAATTGTCCATAATTTTGGGCTTGAACATTGAGAATACCAGAGACCAGTTTCTTCAATTTATGAAGAACATCATAATGTAAGTGGGCTAATATTCGGTGCCATAGTTCTCTTAGGTGATTTGTATCATGGACCAATGCTAGGAGAGGTATTCCAGTAAGCCTATAGACTCCTTCAAATCTTGATCCCAATGTAATCACATCTCTCATAGGTGATCCAACAAGCCATGTTAGAACCTTTCCCCTGATGAAGGAAAACATCATCCCTTTATCTTCCAAAGCGGATACAGAAACTAAATTATTCTTCAATCCTGGCACATAGATCACATCATGGAGCACAATAGATTCCACAGATTCCAAATGAAATTTGATGGACCCAAATGCTTTCATAGGATGCGTGGAGTTTTCTCCAAGAATAATTTTCAAATTTGACTCCCTTTCTACCAAATTAGAGAGAACTTCTTTATACCCAAATAAATGATGAGTGGCCCCACTATCAACCAACCAACTATCCCATAAATCCAGAGGAAAGTAACTAGTAAGGGCAAAAATAAGAATATATTTAGATTGTTTCCAAACATTTCTTTCATACTTGGAGTATCTTGACTTATTTTGAGGATAACAATCTTCTTCATGTTCTCTTGGAGCATCTCTTCTTCTTCTTCTTTCATCTCTTCCATTGCGATCATTCCTTCAGTCATCTCTTCTTATTTTAACATCAAACTTGTTGTTGTTGCTTCTAGTTTTGTAGTGTGGACCATTTTTCTTCTCAAGGTAATCTCGAGCATAATGACCCTTATTGTGGAAGTTGTAGCATTTAACGTGACATGATGTTCTATCATTCCTTCTCTTTTTATCTCGAGGTGGAGGATTTATTGAATTTTATGGACCTTCTTTTCCTTTCTTCTTCTTGTTTTGAGTGACATATGCAACATGCTCTCCCTCTTCATGCTTTTGAATCCTTCCTCTCGATATCATCCTTGATTATTCTTGACTGAGATTTCCAAAAAATTCATCAAATGATGGGAGGAAATTGTTGTTGTTTATGGTAGTGATGAAGGTTTCCCCAACAGGAGGGAGGCCTCTTAGCATTACGGTCACCAATTCCCTGCTAGGCATAGTTTCCCCAACTCTTTGCAATTGATCTCTAAGGCAATATATCCTCTTAATGTAGGATTTCACATTCTCTCCCTTGTTCATCTTCGTGTCTTTGAGTTGATCTTTCAAGGAGATGATTTCATTCAAATTGTTGACTTCATACATGTCAACTATATTATCATACATATTTTTAGACCCTATCAAATCTACAACATACGTAAGTAGATTATCTTGTAAACCATCAGCTATAATTTTCTTTGCTTTTAACTCACCTTTCTTGTGCTTGTTTTTGACAATAGCGAAATAATTCTCTGGAGGCTCAAGTACCTTTCCTTAGTAAAAAAATCATTGTTATCAACTATTATCTCCAACCTGACTTTCCATACAGGAAATTTAGATGAGTCACCCAACTTTTCATTTTCCTTGAAGAAGGATGATATATTGACTTGACTAGGTTATCTCCTTCAACTTTCCAAAGATGATTGCTTCAATTATAGGCTATCTCTTATAATTTAGTTGTGGGTTTATTTGATGGTGATGCACAAAACTATATATGCGGTGGGGGAGGCTGGATTAAATTACCTGAAAACAGATCTCTCACTTTCAAATTAGGAATTGGAAATGGGACCAACACTAAAGTGGAGTTGATTGCAGCATGTGCACTTATGACGCTAGCTAAGAGAGAAAATATAAATAGTACCCAGATTCTTGGTGACTCTAAGTGCATTATAGAATCACTGGCAAGAGAAGCCCAGTTGGAGGTTCTAAACTTGCAAGCTTGGAAGCTTAGGACTACTAAAGAAAAAAACAATTTCCTAAAGATCACATTTCAACACATCTACAGGGAATTTAACAAAAATAGTTGATAGGTTATCACAAAGTGCCTTTTCCTTGGACCTAGGCATTATATTCATGGAGGAGCTTGTCGGCGGTTATGTCCAAGCTACTCACCTCTTTCCTTTGGATCTCATGTTCTAACTTGTATCCCTCGCCATTTTATTTCCAACTCTCATATCAGATTCCAGAGAAAATAGATACATTGATTCAGCTCAACAGTTATAGGTCCCTACCTCTCAGATTCCCATTTCTTCAATTCCTTGTTGAATATTTTGATGAGGCAATAGATCAACTTTTTGATCCACAGACAAAACAACAATCAGTTTCAATATTTTTTTGTCCTTTCCTTCTTCCAGTATCTTAGATTTAGGAGAACCTGTATTTATTCATGTTGTAGTTATAACTTTTGTTTTTTTACAGATTGCGAGAGCACACAAAAAAATTACAACTTACTATATAAGCAAAAATTTATGAAGACAACAACATGTTGTACCTTTGATTTCATATTGCTGAATAAGTAGATTTTTTTTTAAAAGCAACAATATGGTTGTACTTTTTTTTTATTCAACTTTAAGGAATAACCAAAAAGTATAATTTTACTGTGAAAAAAATAATAATAAATGATAACATCATTTGAGATGGAGAAATATTTGGTTTATTCCATAGTCTTCAACCATATTTTACCATTTCACTTTATTGGGTTCATAACAATGCCCAACCACTAGATAGCTACAATGTCACATGGTTCAGGTTCAAGTTCGAATTTGACAATGATTAGGTTCATATATATACATACATATATATATGATAAAATAGTAAGAAATCAACATCAGTAAACATCAAAAATGTTATTATGGACATGAAAACTACAAGAATAAATTAAGAACTTGAGTTGTAATATGAAATTATGATTTTTTTATCTATGAACTTAGTTAATGGTATGAAGTTCGATGAGATTCACCAAACCTCAATTTTTTTTAAAATTCGACAAACCTTGTGACATAGAAATAAAAGATGATTGAAATTGTATAATTACTTACCTATCTAACTCACCACATTCCAACCACTACTTCAACCTACGTATGGTTTGGTAAGGGATCGAATGTAGATGTCTCTCTCACCTTGAAGATCACCGTGTCAAGTTTAGCTAGCTTAAGGCAGTCACACGTGTGGTGACGTTGTCAAGTTAATACATAGAAATGGAATCATGAAATAGGTTATTTTTGGGTGTGGAACAACGTAAAAATAATATCAAGATTCCAGCAACTAAGTCTATTTAATGATAAAGGGTGGTCAACTCTCCGTATTACGAGTGAATCTCTCCAAAAATCCAAATTTTGTGTGTGCTAGAACATTTTTCACGTTCAAGGCAAAAATTACTAGATTAAACGTGTAGTTGAAATGGGAATGGTTGGGGAGATAAATAAAATAACACAAAAGGTGAAGCTTTTGAGGAAGTCCTGATTGTGTGTTTAATAATAATTCACAAGCAACATTTTTTTGTACAAATAATTTGAGTAGAGTTGACCAAAGTTAAATACATTTTTGATTCGTCACAATAGATATTTATTAATAATAATATGTTAAAATGGGATACAAATTAACTAAATGTTGTAATGTGATAAACATTGTCTTAAAGTGATAAATATCATTTAAATGTTGTATTACATTAATTTATTCAACATCATATTGTGATATTATAAATGTAATCATATTTATTATTATAGTTGATTATGCTTGACAATCAACACTTTTCAATTTCGGTCAAACATAATCACTTATTATTATTATTGATTAATATTAATAGTTAAACATAGTCAAACACATTAGTCAAACATAATCAAATAAAGTTAACATTTATAGTCAACGTTTAAATATATGGCCATGATCAATCTTTGTTCACTCATAGTCATCCTTACTCAACATAACTCAATCATACTCAATTATAATCAACCATGGTTGACCAAAGCCAAACAGTGTCAACCTTAATCAAGTAAGGTCATCCTTGATTGGTCACAGTCAAGATTTAAAAATGTTTAACAAGAAAAATATTAAAATTAATAATGTTGACTAATAATAATAATAATGTCACTAATAATAATATCAATATTACTAATAAAGTTGAGTAATAATAATAATTTTACTATTAAAATTGAATTTATTGTTATTATTATTATAATATGTTGTTGAATATATTATTAGTATTATATAATTGGATATATTATTAATAATTGACCATAATAAATTGGATATATTGGATATGGTTTTTACTATGTTAAACAATATTTAATTGTGTTCATTCATAGTGATCCTGAATCAACTTCATTGGATCATATTCAATCATTGTTCATCATGGTTGACCAAAATCAACCATGTTCAACCAAAGTCAACTTTGGTTGGTCATAGTCATGTTTTTAAAATATTTAAGAATAAATGATATTACTAGCAATTGCACTCAGAGGTGCAAAGGAACACAAATAGGAGTGGGGGGAATGTGAAATGCGATAATCAAGCCAAATATGGACAATGAAATACAATCAAAATTTGAGATTTTATATTTCTTCTAAAAAAATGTAAGAAGAAAATTAGACAAACATAAATGTCCCATAACAATGGAAATCCTTGCATGCACACAATTTCTTTGGGCTTTTTAAAAATGGCATGAAATAAATCCTTGTAAGGAGGGGGAGGGGAAGCCAAAGAGGAAATTAATGAGAGGAGGAGGGTTTGTGGTTAAAGATTGAGAATTTGAATGAGAGACTTCCAAGAATGACTTAACCTGTATCCACCTTCATGATTGAAGTTATTTAGATTTTGAATGCTTAGTGGATGATCTATGTGGAATGGAAGGGAGCAGGGGGCAAAGGTTTTAGTTTGCCCAATGAATATGAGGTGGTTGGATTTATAAGCATGTTTGACAAAGGCTGATTTTGAAAATGATACGTATTGGTTA
Source organism: Pinus albicaulis (assembly GCA_034641835.2). Taxonomy (NCBI): domain Eukaryota; kingdom Viridiplantae; phylum Streptophyta; class Pinopsida; order Pinales; family Pinaceae; genus Pinus; species Pinus albicaulis. The sequence continues at coordinate 213,415,398 of CM076573.1, forward strand.
TGTGTTTAGGGCCCACCAATGAATCCAAATGATCATTGGGAAATTTAAATAAATGTTTTAAGGTCTGGTTGAGTTTGAAACAAACTTATATGTTTTTCTTAGCTAAAATTTTAAAAATATGATATATGGTCCTTTAAATTATGTTCAAATCTAAATTATAATTAAAACAAAAATACCTTATTTAATATATTTGAATAAATCCTAAACCATATAATATAAAATGTTTGAATAAATTTTAAATATTAAATAAAATTTTAAAATATATATTTATATATTTGTGAATGGTAAATATAATGTTTCATATGTTATAAAACGTTTGAATAAAATATGAATTTAAGCATTGAGGGGTTTCCGTGGTGCAAATGGGGTAGCAAGCTAAGTGGGCTTGATTTTGGGAAAAAATCCATAGTTAAGTGCACTTAAGCCAAAGGAGTTTTAGGATGGGTGACCACCCGGGAAGTCCTAGTTACCAGGTGAAAGCCCCGGAAGTGATATTTGACGCTATGTAATTTAGTTACGACTACCTCTCATGAAATTGGTCATAGTTGAATGACTTTCTTAATGTAGTTGAATCCCAAAAAATGATACCTAATAAAATATAACTAGCAATTGCACCTAATGTTGCAAAGGAAACGCCGTAAGGAAGATGGTAGAAAGAGATCAACTCTAATTAACTTGATGAGTATCTTAAACTGGACAACTCTAACTGGAAATGGAGGGAACTAAAGTCTACTTGTCAAGAACCACAAACTCTGTTTTCTAAAAAGTTGTCAGGCACAGGTATATTTTTTTTGGAGTAAGCCTAACTTGCCCATTATCTTAATGGCTGTCTTAGATTTTTTTTTCTCTGATATGCAAAACATTTCCCATGTCAAATAAATTTAAGCTTCCTGCATGTCTTCCACATCCTATCTGTACCTAGTCTTTACCATTTCTGTGCTCAGGTTTGATTGAACATGTTCTCAGATGAAGCAAGAAATTCAATATAATCTCTGCCCATTGTCACAGTGAACTCCAAAAATGATTACAGCACCAGTGATCTGTCAAATACAAAGGCATTTATCCACCAACCTTTAATACTAGAGGGTATGAAGAGTTAGGTCTCAGCAATAAATCTGAGACACAACATTTAATGTGAAATAGAAATCTGGAAGAAGGGAGCTGGCATGTCAGAAATGTTAGGATTGGTGGGAACAAAGGGGTATCTCTGATTGGATGATGTACAAACTAAAGTGCAATAAAATTTGTCAAGAAGATGTTCTATTTGCAAATGGTGCAAAACTCATACATTACACATTGATATTATCACAGCCAAAGATAACAAGAGGGGAAAACAAAACGTACAAGTATTCAATATCCAGGGCAGTTTATAGAATTGTCAGAGAGCATTGGATAGTGAAACTTATTGACGGTATCGAAATTTTGTTTCATCGGGCTTTGTGCATGACAAAGTTTAGAGTTAGGGTTAAAGGTCTATAATAAAAGTTAAGATTATGATCATCTAAGAAGTCAAAAATAACTAATTGGTGGAAACAAAGATATCATATATCATATAATCCACAAGCCACTTCATTACACCATTGAAAATTATAAATCCTTCAGAACTACAAAGCTTGAATAACTTAATGTGAAACAAAATTTCAATTAGGTCTTCATAGTTTCTTTTGTATCTACTAGCTAAAATAAGGTTCCCCTCTAGTTATTAATGAATAGGGTCTGCATCATGCTTAGAATAATAGCTTGGTTAGTTATAGTTCTAGCATTAAAGTCTCTTAGCAAGATGATATTGCCTCCATTCCTCAGATTGTGAATACCTCATTCTAGGGGGGAGATATATTCCTTTTTTATATAATAGATTATTGGCTCCAATACCTTTGTGACAAAATTTCTTGTTCCAAAAAATGAATTTTTTTTATCTAAGCGACCTTAGACTTATCATGCTCCTAAATTTCAGCTAGACAAATCATATCAATTTCACTCGGGATCCAACATAACATTGGACCCATACACCATGGAATTCCATGATAGTTTCAAAAAAAGATCCAAAGTCTCCTAGATTCTTATTTATTATTGTTATTATAGTCTTTATCCCTAACAATAGCTTTTCTATTTCTAAATATTTCTCATTTGGTCTATTGGAATGAGGTCTTCATTGATAAATTTTTCTAACCCTTTTAAGCTTGAATATTTACCAAGTATTCCATAGTTATGGTCAATGCATCTTACCCTACCATAGATCAACCCATCTTTATATTTGATTATTTTTCCCAGCCTCTTTGCTTCTATGAGATACATTATTTCAATGTGTGACTTATCTTTTCACTTCTTTTACCATCTAGCATGTCCTCATCTTCTTGTTCTTTTATACCAACAATTATGAGATTCAATACAGTGATATGTCGTTTAATGATAAGTTTCATTGGGTGAAACCAACGAGACCACAGTTCAAATCCCATTGAGTATATGGCCTGCTATGATCTCATCTCAAGGAGTAGACTCCCCTTTTCCGTGAGTCTCGGCTCTTGCTAAATCATAAGATCTGGTATATCTGGCTTGCCACGAAGATTGATCCTAGGATCTCAATTAGATTAGTCTAAAAGAGTTATCGATTCACCATGGGTTAAAAAGAAATTATGAGATTCAAGGTTGTTTGTTTTTTTCTTTTTCTAAATTAGGCTAATTTCTATTAATATGTATATAAATACAAAAAGAGCTTCAGGATAGGTGGTTCCTGAACTAGTCAACACTTGTTCGATGAGAACTGATCAAAAAACCAAAGTTTGGGCTGCCCTTCAAGGGGAAACCAGCCTTTAATGTGTCCAGGAGTAGCAAATTTTTCATAAAGAAACAAAAGTAGGCGTAAAAAACCAAGACAAGCCTATATAAACTGAGATATAAGAGAGCGAAGGAACTGCATCTACCGAGTCTGTACATCATTGTCCACCTGATGTGGATTTTCCTTTGTTAGGAAGCAACCAAATTCTGTCTGATTCTCTATGTCCTCCTTTGTGAGCTGGGAGTCAGGCTTTGAAGTCTAAGAGGATACCATCTTGGGTTGTTGGGCCGTTGTTGTGTAAGCCATGTTGTCCGCAGCTGCCTCTTTTTTCCAGGTGCCATCCGAAGGGAAGCTCGAGTCACCATCTGAGTCGTCCTCCAAGATTTTGACACGGAGACCTGTGAATTTTTGGGGTAGAGGGGAAGGGGTACGCGAGATTGTGGATTTGCGTGGCCTCTTTCTGCCGCTCGAGCAAATGTAGGGTGCTACTCTTCTGGGAGACGAACCAGAAGCTAGGCAGAGAGCGTCGGGGAGGGGGAGGTAGGGTTGTAAACTTCTGGGTCGTCAAGGGCAACAGAGAGGGAATAAGTGCGCACGGATGAACCAGGGGCTAGATCTCTGGAAGGGGAGCCTCTACCACCTCCACGATGGCTACACATTCGATGGCGACACGACACAGTTGCAGCGGAGAGGAGAATCCGTTGAGCAGAAATCAGATGCGCAAAGGGAGCCAGACAGTTAGCCAAGCAACAAGTGGAGCAATAGCAGGGTAGAGTTACAGGGATGGTTAAATGCAAATTGATTTGGAAATCATTGGTTCCATCTGCCATTAATGGCCAATGAGGAGGAGTGAAAGTCGAGGGAAGGGGAGTGAATGTTGCGGAATGGCGACGTCCTCCCCTTTCAACCTTATTTATGGTTTGCACGCGCCAGAGTAAATGAGGCTCCATTATGTCAAGCCAAGTGCCCCTGCGTTGATGAATCAGGTGGCTGCCTATATAATGCATGTCAAACACCCACATCCGGGGGATTCAAGGTTGTTTGTTACACTGATAATCCAACTCAATTAGCTTTTTCTTTTCCTTTTTGATGGGTTTGATCTCTAATTTATTTTATTTTCCATACTACTTAGTGCCAAATTATTATTATTATTATTCTAACTTTTTAATAATGTCTTTCACTTTGCAATTTTCTTCCACCTCTCCTTCTTGGGTTGATTGTTTTTTTTTTTAATTTCTTGTAATCGAGCCTCCATTTTTTGTCTTCGAATCTTGAATCTTGATATTTTATTCTCAAATAATTGAAATTTTTTTATCAAACATTGCTTCTAACTCTTATCTGATACTCTAGTACTCTTTCTTCTCTTTTTTTTTTAAGTTCTCTTTGGTCTCTTTTTTTTTTAAGTTCTCTTTTTTTTTTTTTTTATAGTGATTTTGTATAATCATTAAGACTATCTAAAATGATGACTTTGCTAGACCTCTTCTCAATAGATTGAAAGATTTTTAATATATGTAGTAAACTGCTCATAGTTAAAAGCAAAATAAAATAAAATAATAGTGTATTTACCTTATTAATATAACTCCAAAAAAAAAAATCATGATGTCACCTCACATAGACATGTCCAAATATATATTCAAACATAAAATTAGTATTCTGAGGAATTATAATTTTTTATATTACTTAATAGTAATATAACAATAAAAACTGATAATATTGAATATTGCTAAATTAATTTTTCATATTTATTTTATTCTATCCATAAAATTTACCTTTATAAACCTTGTCAAATTTTAACTAGAAACACCTCCTTATGCGTTATTATGTTAAGAGAAACAACCATACTAAAATAGTGAATATTAGCCATAAAAATTTCATAAATGGCTATAGGTTCGATTGAATCTGCCCTGAATCATATATCTTCATCATCGATCTTTTAAGTGTTATCATATTCATATCCGAATAGACAATCTATTTCAAAAAATTAAGGGATTGGGAGGAAGAGACTCACTAACCTCAACAAAATAAACTAAGATATCATGAATTACAATATATTACTAATTTTTTCCTCTTCATACTATGTACATTCCATTCCTTGCAAGTGCTAAAACTGCTTCTACTTCTCTCTATGTTGTTGCTTGCTTTCAAAAGGAGCCTTCTGTCTACATCTAACTGACTGCATGCCATGGATAACTTATACAGATTTGGATTTCCTGGACATTTCAGGACAATCCTAGTAAATAATCTGGACATTTCAGGACAACCCTGGTAAAGAATCAAGTGTGGGCTATTGGTTTAGGCCCTCTCTGAATGATATCAGAATGTAAAATATTACTATAATTTGTTTATTTTTGTTGAATGGAAGTTAATTTCCACCCACCGTAAGTAATTAAGAGGCGATCATCTGAACTATTTTACATCATAATCTCTTGGTTCAGGTGAGTTTGCATATTAGAATCTCTCGGTTCAAGTTTGTTTGCATAAATATTTTGCTTTTGCATGCGAGTTTTATGGCCGAATAGTTGGGTTTTTGGTGAACTAGTGGCAGAAGGGGTATCATTTGGGATGACAAAGCCTTTGGAAATTTTTCTTCCTCCATTTTGATAGGCCTTAACAATCCAACTGATCACCAAAAATATCAAGACTGTGGATACAGCAACTAGAGATGACCAAACTCTGTTAATAGATGACTTGACAGGGTGGCATTGCTTATTGAGAATGTTGGAAAATGTGTCCTTCACAAAGGAGCAGTTTGTCAGGCTCTCCAACGCTGAAAAAATGTCCAGAAGATTCTGAACAGATATTGCATATGCTTCTGCTTCATCAAATTGACTCTGTGTTAGGTACTTCCCTTCACTATTGCATTTTGCAGTATCATTTTCTGAACATTTGAAGCTCTCCAGTAACTGCAAGAAGAGGATGTAAGTTTCCACAACACATCAATGCATAGTCAGAATTGGTAAAATTTTCCAGTTACTTACTTGAGGAATAAATCCGATTTGAATGGTACCATTAGAACAGACATCTGGCGTATATTCATACTTTGGTGGTCCAGAAAATGGATCACATACATAAGGAACATTTAGTGACTGGATATTTAGTGCCTGCAACCTAGAGATGTTTTTGTTCAACTACAAATAACAAAAGATTAAATAAGCAATTGAAGCTTCCAGTAGAGTCAAATAATGTAGAATTCAATGTCCTTGATCATATTAGATCAAAGACTATAGATAATCAAGAAAATGGATAAAATATGTTTGAAGCTGATAGATGTTGTTTTTTCACATTTGGAGGATCCTAGAACTCACCAATTGTTGATCCAGACCATGTAATCTGTGAATCTGTGGGCAATGGATTCATAAGCACCCCATGCCTTGTTGCAGCAAGAGAATAAGAACGAAAATGGCCACACAATGCAATCACCAATAAGATTCTTTGCAATAAATGCCTTAGGGAAAACATGGTGGAACAATACCCAACACTACTACTCGTCACCATTCCTCCTATTGCAGTGGTTAATGAACCCAAGCTGCTATCCTACTCTTGATTTTTTTTCCTGGCACCCTGCTAGACTGGTATCCAATCCATATTTATAGTTGTATTTATGGTACTAAGTCCTTGCTCTGGTAGATTTTCAGAGATCCAATTTTTTATATTTAGATTTTATTAAAAGAAACGCCAATTAATATTATTATTATTATCTTGTGAAGCTATGGTTTGTTTATCCTTAAGGTGTTTCTGTAAAAAAACATGACAGTGATGTTCTGTTTTTCAACTGCCACCGGATACAATATCACACTGTTTTTCATGTTTTTGTGATTTCTTAGCCAAACAGTATAAACAGAGCAGCAGGACGGTCTTGAAAATGAATGAACAACCAGAAAATTATGTACTGACCCATCAGATTACATCAATAGGTTATGAAAGCCATACATAACAGTAGTTAGCAGCACTCAGAGGCAGCAAATTTTTTCAGTTCTTCACTGGAACAGACGCAACATAAGAGATATGGCACTTCAGTCAGTGGAAGTCCTTAGCAGTCAGCAGCATTCAGGCAGCAAATTTCTTCAGTTTCTGATTAAATTTCACAGTTCAATGCTAAAGACCCCAAATTTCCCAGTTCAAATCCCAAAGAACCCAACTCCAATCATGACAACAAAAGAAAATGCCAATAGGAACCTATTTCCTCAGACAAATTTTATAGTTAAACATGAAATGTCAAGAAAACAACAACAAAATTGAAGGGCAAAGAGATTGCATGATTTCATGGAAAATCAAGAAAAACTTACTGTTAAAACTTCTCAAAATCATAAGAATGAAGACAGTGCATGAAATTTATTCTACCGAGACTATTCGCTGATTACTGCTTATAGGCAAGGCAGGGGAAGGTAATGGACAACTGATAGGTTCAGCAGTGATATCGAACAGGCTAGAACGTCGTTTCTCAGTATGCGAGGTAAGAATCAGGCATACTCCACCACCGCAAGGCCAGAGTATCTCTCGGTCCTCACTTTTGAGCTGCACTACACTGGAGTTTGACACTGCCCAAAGGGAAATCCTTCAACCAGTGCCCAAATTCATAGGGAATGAAAGTAAAAAGGAAAAAATGCCATAATCGAGTATGTAACCTCTGCAAGCGCAATGAATTCGTGAATGGCCTAGCGATTCTGAATAAAAAGAAGCCCTAAAAAATTTCAACTAACTAAATATTTGCAACTACCATTGCTTTTTCATCGAACGACTACATATGTTTCAATCGTCTAACATATAATCTAACGGTTTCACATTATGACACGATGCACATCAGCAAAGTTGTTTTCAAATAATAACACCTTACGGCGTAAATATTAAATTATTATTTCTTTATTTCTTTAATTTATATTTATATTTAAGAAAATGAATTATTAATTTTTATAGACATTAACCATCGTCATTATTTATTATATTATTAATATAATATATTAATAATTTAAATTTTAAATAAAGTAAATGTATTTGTATGTAGAACATATTTATAAAATAAAAACTATCATTGAATATTTTTGTAATATATAATATTTTATTGACTTGCATATAAAATATATAAATATATTAAGATGTATAACTTGATTAATCTATTATCATTATTATTGAAGTGTTATTAATATTTCATTTTTCTTCTATGATGATATATTTATTATTAATATATGATATTTGAGATATTTATTATTATAAATAAAATAATTTATTTGTTGAATGTATATTTTTTTAAAATTATTAATTGATATTTTATCAAGGCGTAGTCTAACTTATAGACAAAATGGTATTTTTTACTACTATTTTTTTGGTTAATTTTAATCAAAATCCAACAAAGTTTTTTTAAAGCCTGAGTTTAAATTGTTTAATTTGCATAATTTGAGTGCCCCAAGGGTTTTTCAGGGTGCTAAATCTATTTATGCATTCAAAAATATATTTTAAACGACACAAAAATCTTTAAATTGTATTGCTGGATTTTGATGAATTCTAGTGAAAAGGAATATTTCATCTATAAGTTAGACTACACCTTTAAGCATAAATCACAAAGAGATCGTGTCATAATGTTGTCTATCAAATCTGTTTTAGGTGCTTACAAATATTGTATCGTGGCTCATTTTCAAGCTTCTTCCAGGACTAAAATTCACAGAAGGGTGATCAAAACCAATCTAGCACGTGTAACTATAAAATCACAATGATAAGAGCGTGGATAAAAAACAACAATAAATCTCTGAAACCTCAAAATAAGATTATGCGTATAACTATTTCCACCCCATCCACACAAGATAAACAGCAATCCATAAAAGAGAGACTAACATATCTTAAAGTTAAGAGGAGCATAAATCATCAAAAAAATAATTGAATCCTCAAAAAAGAACTAAATATGGCAAAAATTATAGATGTATATATAAAGCATGCAAACAAATTGGAGTCTGATATTTATTTTTAAGTTTGTGATATTCCAAATGGTAAAATAAAATTGGTAAGAAATAATAAAAAATTGTGGGAATTAAAACATGTCGTTATTTCTTTAAATGTAAATGGCCCTTGAGAAAATATCCAACTAGATTTAGGCCCCAAGAAATATTTTGGAAAAGTATAAATCAATACCTAAAAACTACTTTAAAAAAATAGATTATTGACTTGAGAAATCGTACTAGTAACTATCTCATCAGAAAAACTGATAATTTGATAGAAATAATATGATATTCAAAAGAATACCAACCTAAAATGGAATACAATGTGGTTGAAACGGAGAAAAGTGTAACCAATTGAATTATTCAAATTGTGAGACATGAAGAAAGGAATATGATATTTGTTAGTGGATGTATTTTAAGCTTCCCATCCGGAGAGTGGTACGAGCAACATGATTGACTCCAAGAGTGAAAGCTCCCATTCAAAGATCAAAATTATGATTTTACAAATTTCCTTGAGATATTGAAAAGCGCTCGTCATATAGTTTTTCAGTTTGGCATTAACTTTCTTCCCATCCCACATAAAACCTTGGATGTTCTGCAAGAAAAAGTGATAGAATTAGAAAGAGGAACTAAAATTAAAAAACTCGCCCAAAATTCAACCACCTTACTCAGGCCATGATTATACCAACTTTTTACTGAAAGATAGCACTAAAAACCCATCCCCAAAATCCTTGTCACATAATAAAAAGCATAAATACATGGGAATTAATGAACTCTATAATTTTCAAGATCACTGATATAGATTCTTCACATTTATATGGGGTAGAATTGCAAGAATATAATCGCCAATACTCATCCCTAAAATATTTTAAATCATCAATTTACCCAACCCAACATATATCATTGTTCAAGAACTGAATAAATAAGTCAAGCAACAAAAACAATTCTAGTTCAATCTAGTAAAGCATCAACTCACCAAACAAAACAATAAAATCATTGAATAATGAAAAAATGAACACAAAAACACTCGCAAGAAGCATGAATTTATGTTGGTCATTTGAACACTGTGGGAAGCATATTGTTAGACGGTAGGACGATAGTTCTTCTAGTGATTTCATGTTCTATTTTATACATTTTGTTTTCAAAATAATATAAAAGGAGATGGACAATGCACACATTTCCAAAGTGCAATCATGGATTACCTTTTTTTGTATCATGCTATAAACACATGAGAAACATGATTTTTTCTCTTTTGAATAAAAATTGTCATGTTTTTCTTGGGATAAAAAGAAAATTGGAAATTCTATAAATTCATACGAGGCAGTATTGCAAGAAATTTAATGGAACGTCAATATTCAATTCATCAATGTACCCCACTCAACCTATATCACTGTTAAATATCTAAAAAATAATTTGGCAATAAATACAAGTCTATTCCTATCTTGTAGAGCATAAATTCACTAACCTCAATAACATAATCATCAAATAACCGACAAATAAACACAAGTTAACTAGCAAGTCAATCATATGTAGATGAAAAATCATCGTGACTGAAGTTTGTATAATCAAGTCCAAAAAACAGTTTCCTCAATCAAGTCCAAAAAATAGTTTCCTCAAGGATACATACCTGAACTCACTCAAAATAGATAATAGTTACACCACCATCATTTGCATATATGTCTGGTATTATTACAACACCCTTCATGTATGGAATCTGAAATGCATGTGCATGCATCCAATATTACATAACAGAGTTGAATTTAAGAAGCTTGAGATAAATCAAATTATTCCAAAACCTCTACAAATTTAACTGATTGTATAATTCACCTCATCAACTTCTGGATCCGTGGGATGATTGGTTGCCTCTATAATGTATTTGTCCTTTAATTCACGAGCATTATCCCCGTGACCAATGTGCAGTAGTAGTCAAATTACTAAATCAACATCTCCGAATTTGCAATAAAAATTATTATTGAATGTATGCATCAAAACTAAATCTCGACAAACTAGCCTATGCAATGCAGTGCATTGTCAATTGAATTAAAAAGTACTTTCAAATCCCTATCAACTTCCAAATTCCATATGGTCTTGTGAAAAATTGGATGATATTGACATGTTTATAACACCACCTAAAGCAGCAAGGATGATCATGTCACAGTCTTTAAGCAAGAGGGTTTTGGGATCCATTGAATATAATTATTCTAATCCTTTAACAACACCATTAGTCTTTGTGTGCTTCATTAAAGTTGGAATGCCAAGGCCATTGCTGATATTTGTAGCTCCTGTAATGTCACTCACGGTTACAATATTTCCACCCTTTTCATGGATAAGTTCAGCTGCCCAAGAACCGACATTTCCAAAACCCTAAAAAGGTCAGAGAGGTTTTGGTTCAAGAATAATGTATTTCAGTATGTAATGGTTCCAATCGCCTTGAATTGATGTTATTTGCATATTTATGGAGCCTATTTCATTTCATTTAGTGTCCATAGATATCCTTTGAGTAAAGCAAAATCGTGGTAATGAGTTTCTTTGATGAAATTATTGAAAGTAGTAAATTCAAAGAAAGGTGAGAAATATGGTGTTATTTAATGTGGCTAGACTTACATTCAAAATAAAGGCTGAAGAGAAAAATTATCAACCTGGATTACAAAACGTTGAACTGAGATGATTTTACCATACTCTGCTAACAAAGATTTTTTTACATACATAACACCTATACTATCCTACCCATCACAAAGTAATCTCTCTAACATAAAAAATATATATAAATTATAACATACCCAAGAGGTTGGTGAGGTATTTTGGAATTTTCTTATATATTTACAATAGGTTTTCTAGAGGAAGTGACAGCAGTTAATATGATGCAGTGAGTATCTAACTTTTAGATGGAATTTTGAATACTTATCTAATATCAAAGCCATTGTCTGTTCACATCAACCGTGTAGGAATAATGGATATTGAAGAAACATGTATTAAATCTCGGAGCTAATAAATCCAAATTGTTGCTTAGGAATCATGGAAAAGACCTGTGACTTAGTTCCCATGTCAAGTGTTTGAACATCTATGTGGACTCCAATAAAAACATGGATCTTCTGAGTAAAGAGCCTTTCTAACTCACTGAAACATAAAATCTATGGGTCGAAACCAATACCACCCTTTGCTCCTCCATATGGTATTTCAGCTACAACAGTCTTCGATGTCATTAGTTGCGCTAAGGAATTTACCTCATCTGGATCAACTTGCATACCCCAGCGATAAAAAGATTATTTATAGAAATATATGAAATGATTGTTGCAAACTGGATGAATTGCAAAAAAAATTATGTTAATAGCTCAAATTACTATTCTTAAAAAGTAAGTAACATTCATAATTTTCCTTGTGCTTTTTATTTCCCATATTGCTCGATGTTAAAACAACGAATTAAATAAGAAGAAATCCACCTTTAGAATCATAAAAAGTATTGTAAAAATATAAGGTTTCGACTATAGCAATTTCAGTACACACAACCATATATGTTTTCAAAACATCACACTAGATATAGATGTAACATTAAGTAACTCAACGATAGATGTACTTGCCTCACTAGGAGAGACATAAAAGATCTAGCATGCAAATATTTCCAATTGTTAGTAGTTACTACATATCATCAATCATAAACTCACCTATGCATGGTAGTGTATCCCTCCCTTCATGGGTCTTCAGACATTTTCATGTTGTAATCTAAAGCCTACATATGAGGCTAAAGTTCCATTATCTTTAGGAATGGTGCACTCAACTTAAGGTCTAGTTTACAAATGAGAAAATCAGTCAAAATAATCACAAAAACGCTTAAAATTCTAAAAGCTAGAAAATGAGCTAAAATGAAATAACAAAAAATTCCTTGATATTAGAATCATGTAGATTCTAGAATTTCAAGCAATAAAAAATAAAGAGATGGAGAATATAATTCACATAATAAAAATATGTTCAGTTAATGAAATAAAGGATAGATTCTATATGTGTTAACAAAAAAAGGGTGTAGCATCCCAACAAGTATATCCTATAATTGTAATTATCACACCCAGGGATCAAAATTTCAATCGACGGGTCGCAACACTTACATGGACTACTGTATATGGACCTCAACCACAACAAATGTACCCACAATATAGAACTAAGATATAAATTTCAATGGAAGCTCAGATCACAGTGGTTCCCTATTATGAAAAAGGAGAAGATAATTTGTTAAGATCCATGCACTAATAGACAAGAAATTCAACTAGGAATTTGAAAAGTTCGTCCTAAAAGGGATAAATAAAGAAGATCTGACCCAAAGGAACAACATTAAGCTTTAGCTCCTCAATGAAAACATTTCAAGTATTGTTTATGATATATTGCATCTACAACTGTTACAATAATCAAAGTCTTGTAGCTACTAATTGGCACATATAGCCATGAACTACTAGATCAAACCCTCTCCTACAAAGGTAGAGAAGAAATATTTAATGCCTGATGAATACCATGGATTTAGATGAATTAAAAATCCCCTTGATCTTATAAGAGACGAATAATCAAAAGATGTCAAACAGAGTAAAACTTTGTAACTTCTAACTGACATGAATTATGTTCTAACACCATAGTTGTAGATATTTGAATATCCAGTGCAATAATTATGTAGCTCATAACTTAACATGAATTCACTTGAGCTTTCAATTTCCTTCATATGCATTTAACATGCGGTAGTAAATATTAGCTTTTCTGAAAAGTGCTTTGATCTGGTCAAAGGATGCCACAAGAACAATAGTTTAATTTTAAAAACATGTATAAAGACGTGGAGTAATCAAAGAAATCATGAAGGGATGCAAACTTAAACAAGTTTTATACCCTGGATAGCCTATGACATTGATGAGATTTTGAATTGCAATTTCTAACAAGACCTCAAAATCTTTCGACCATTCCATCCTGTGCATAGATACCCAAATGTCTAATAATAAATTACATTGAATTTTCTATCTTTGGGATATTCCCATAGATCCAAAAAGCATTGCTTCTCCTTATCAATAAGGACATCTATACTTGTTTCTAAATGATTAAGAAGAATGTCTTTGTCATATTTTGAAATAAGTTCAGATATGGAAAGATTATTCTTGTAAAAGTCCCAAATTGGATGGGGCTTATGGTGCAAATAACTTCCAATCACCTTGGGGGCAAGTGGTAAACCCTTGCACCCTGCTACAACCTACAAACCTAATACTAGTTAAACTTTTGTTCTGCACAAATACAAAGTATTACGAATTTTGATAGAGTTATATCATATATAAATTCTCTTTTTGTTGAAAATATTGATATCAGTTGCAAAATTAGTAATTTAGTACATCAATAAGACTTAATTGACTTTGTGTTTGTCATGAAATGAACCTTTTCTATCATAAATAAATTGGAATTTGATGACTAGTATGAGGGTGTGCAACAACATTAGGATTGAGAAATAGTTCGATTCTATGAGATTAATAATAAATTGTTTAATCCATACCTGTCTAAGAAGATCCTCCTTACGTGTTGCTCGAATTGAGTATAACTAAAGGCCCAAAAACATAAAAGTGATAGGGAGTCAGCTTCCTTCAACTCAGGCATGTCATACAGCTAGGTACCATCTATATGTGAAAAGGTGGAATTACATCTGGTTTTGATAATTATCTTGTTTTCTTCTGCTGTAAGCAACAAGTTTTCCATATTTGATTTCAACCAAACATCATCCAAAACCACCAAAGTTGGTTGATGTGTACTTTTTGCAATTCGATTAAGATTATTTTGTAGTTGGTTTTTTTCATCCTCTATGCTCCAGAAACAAGGCATATCACCACCAATTATGTGATCCCACATAGTCTCTAAAATCTCGAAAAGGCTATTTTCATTTTGATGAAGTTGTGAGACGATAATGAAATGTATATATTTTTGGAAGGTAGTTGAATATCACAAAGAGAATAAACCTTACAAAATAAGGTCACAAGAGCATAAAATGGAGATTTTTTTAAAAAAGAGGGCATTGGTGTTACCTTTAACTCTAGGATCATGGTTGATGCAAGAGTGGTTTTTCCGATCCCACCCATTCTTATTATTTCAATGACATTAGCATCCCTCTTCTTGATAATTTGTTTGACATCAATGAGAGGTTTATATAGAACCGTGACTTCATTTGGCATAGTTATGACTTGGGAGTTGAATTTTTTGGAATGTTGAGTGGTTGTAGCTCCTTGTAGCTCATCAATGGGAGTTTGAGATATCTTAGTTGTGTTTATTGTTTGAAGTATGAGACATTTCATTCATTCAAATCGCAAACTAAGATAATGATTATAGATATATTGCGGGCTCAAGATATTATGTTTATCATCAATGGGGATCGAATAGTTGTTCTGGATGTATGGACTGCATTCTTTTTGTTGGATTTGCACCCCCATATAGTAAACATTTTTCATATTAGATTCCTTGGTTGAGATAAAATTATTCTACCAAAATTACATAGGACCTTACAATTATCCTCCACCCTTTAAATACCATGTCAATCAATTGGGGAAGATATTACATCAATAATGAACCCTAATAAATGGTTTAAAACTACATCAGATCCACCGAAGGAACACCTCCAATTCGCAATACAAATTTATGTTGATAAAGAATAATACAAGTAACAGAGAGTTTGGAAGTTTAATGAGAAGATAAATTCTAACCTAGCTTTCTAGCCTATGCTTGAAGATGAAACCAAATTGTGGGCATTGATAGCCCTCAAACACTCGAGAAGAGAGATCAATTGGCCTGGAGCCTTAGCCTCCCTTATGATTCTCTTGCTCATTTTCAAAATCCACTTGACTACCCATAGAAGACCTTGTGGCCTAATGCTACCAAGCCCCCATAGAATCCTCGTAATATTTATAAGGTCCACAAACAATTTCGCTGGTGTCATGACGGGTGCTAGAAAATTTCCTACAATCCTTTCTCCTATTTGAAAATTTTGTAGTACTCAGCACATCATTAAAGTCCTAAGGTTGTATCCTTTCACCCATGTCACAACATTTTTCACAGACTCCTTTTCCCTCGCCCTCATCCCCAATTTCTATGGATTCATCATTGCAATCCTTAAATCCACTGCCCTTCATGTCGACAGTTGTTTCAAAGTGGAAATTTGTAGATTGTACACGTACATGCTTCGTTACATCATTTTATTCGTCATCATCATCTTGTTTAGAACCCATCCTATCATGATCATATTATTCTTGTTCACAACCCATTCTAATGGGGTGTTCCTTTGATATTGTCCCAGAGCTACCATAATACGAATCTAGAGGAGACTTCGGCCCATGAATAGTCTCGGGCTTAGTCGACTCCTTATCAAGTGTTTTCCCATCTGGCTATTGGGTATGGTCCCTTTAACAAATGGGGCAATATTCTTTCCAAGGGCATAGATCTTGATCACTATGTGGGTTTTTTCCATGGATCTCTTCATGTGTAGTCGAAGCCTCCTTAGATCCCAAATCTTCATGTGGGTTATGTACTGTTGTGCGATGTGAAGTTTCAAGTTGTTGGGTGCTGTGAAGGTTTGAACATCAAAAGAGAGCAGAATAGGAATGAAAAGGAGGAAGAAGGGGAGGTGAAAAAATGTGAGCGGAAGAGGAACAAAAAGGAGGAAGAAGGGGAGTTGAACACCTGCAAGAAGAAGAGGAACGGAAAGGACGAATTTTGCATGGAAACTGCTCGGTGACTTTACCATGTGATGAATTTTGATTAGTGAGGACGACGAAAATAAATCTTTGTGATTGGTTGGGGTGATTAGTGTTTTCTCACCCCAATTCTGCAAAGAAAATTCCAATCAGTGTAAATATTAATAAAGTTGACTACTATTAATAATAATAATCTATTATTTCTGCCCATCCACGTTGGTCGTCAACTAACACAATCAAATTAGTAAATTTGGTTGATATACACATATCAATATAATTTTCTACCTTTTATATGCTAATATGCATATGAAAATGGCATTGATCGGCGTATATCAACCACATTTACTATTGTGGTTGTGGTAGTAATAATTCACAAGAGAAATTTTCCCGTACTAATAATTTTTTTGGTATAATCAACTTGTTCGCACAAAAATGTAAGCAAATTTAAGTAATGATAGCATAGAAGACATAATTGTAGCGTGGAATGGTCTTTGGCCTCTATCCTCGGCGTAAGAGAATATTTTTGCGGTGATGGCAGGAAAAATGGAGTGAGGGTTGGAAGGTGTTATTCAAATGTTGTGTCAAGAAAATTGCATGCCCATGCTTCTCTTGTGTATCATTAATAAAAGACAACATTCCCTCTTGCTTGTATATATATATATATATATATTGATTTGAAATAAAACATTACATATGCTACAAGATGATTTGGTAAGCTGTGCTTAACCAATCCTAGCCTTTGTTGCTTTCATAGTTGCGCATGTATGGGGCTGCCTCCTTAGAGGAAACTAGCCCTGTAATAACATTGAAAAGAAAATTACAAAATGTTCCATGGCACCTGTGAAAGTAAAATTTCTATGATAAGAGCTGAAATAACAAAAAACTAAAAAAATTTGAGTGACTGCGCAGTCAAGATGCTTCTGCGTCATCCTCCGTGTCTGGTTCCTCCTCCTCAATACGACAAACATACTCATGCGCTAAGGCCTTCTTCTCCACAGTAGGTCTACATGAAGGCCTAGAAGCACGTACGCAGAGCATGGGAGCGACCAGGTATTCAGCATCTGGTACACGCATCCAGGTGCCCTCCAAGTCCATGATCCATAAATTGGTGTCTTCCCCCATAGCCTCCTGAACTGGAAGATGCTCCGTTTTGCGAGGCCTGGGGTACTCCTGGTGCACTATGGTGGATTTCATGGGTTCGCTTCTACCTCTCTGCGTTTCATGAGTAGGGGCCTCCTCCTCCTGGTCATGCGTAGGGCTCTAGGGGGAGTCCCTGGCATGACAACCAGAAGATGAGCCCTCAAAGGACTCCAAACGATTATTGGGCCCTCACTGGTAATGTCTAGGGAACGCACCTCTTTGGCCACCTCTGATTATCCTTTGGCGCAGTCTCAGGGCCATGGGATAGCGAAGTAGAGGGGAGATGGGGGGTTGAGAGGTATGGAGAAGAAGCTTGGAGCAGAGATGATGCCGGGGATACCTCACATAACCCACATTTTCTTTTTCTTGTGCATATAAATTCATCCCAATGTTTCACCCAAATAAATCTCAACAATCTGGGCAACCCCACAATGTTCTAATCTCTTTAACTGGAAATTTAAATAAAATAGTGCAGAAGCTTCTTTTTCTAAGGTTAGAAAACCTAAATGCATATAATGTGCCCTAATTCACAATCCTCATATGCAGAGACCTCTTTTATAACTTATCGAATAAATATTCGATACTACATAAACTGTATTTGCGCCCCAACCTTTCAATTAAATCCAAGGTTGAACTATATATCAACATTCTCCAGTCAATAGTTATAAACATTAAATAAACCCCCCAGCCTAGGTTTAAAACCCAACCAATAACATATGTCAAGACTCTCGGCCCCACAGCTTACCCATTAATCCACACACAACAGAAACCAATAATCTGCAACGTATTAGGTTCTACAACATTTGACTCGAAGCCTTGGATTATATTCAATTATCAACCTAATTTGGATTTGGGCCCACAGTCTTTACGAACTTACCTTTCCATCGAACGGTTGGAGAGCCATCGCACTATCGTGCCACGATCCGACGATCATCGCACAACCAAACTGCACACCTTTTAGCCGCTCAAATTTGCGTGATGTAGGTGGGTCCCAGCGTTAACCTACCCTTCTCATCCGACGGCTGAGACGTCGTCGCATCAACTCCAATGATCCAACGGACACAAACGAATATCACATTTTTTTATCGTCCGAGCGTTAACGCTAAAAAAAATGCGAAAAGGGATGTTTTGCAATACATCCTTATGCCACGTGTCCGTCAGCGAACCATATTGCATTTTATTTCATAAAACAACTTCCCGCTTTTGAATTTTGTGAAAACCACAGTTGTTTTATGGGACCGCTTCACGGTTCCTCTCCTTTCTTCGTCACGGTTCCGCCTCTGCCTCTTTACTATGGGTTCATTCGCTCCTTTTCATATGTTAAACTTTGTTCCATCGAAAATTCAACACAACACTTCCACATAGTATAACGCACAGTTCCATTCAACGCATAGGTTTATTACCAATCCTCTGCGTTTCGATTCATACTTCCTTAACACAGGGTTTTATCCAAAAACTCTATCACAAAGTTCTTCCTTTGTACAATAGATATCCTCTATCTATTAGGAAATTAGCCACACCGTTTAAAATCACAATACTCAACCACAGTTTTCCAGGTATTCATCAAAGGCGTGCAGAACGCCATTAACCCCAAGTTTCAGAGTTCCATTCACACAGTCAACCCCGTTGGTTCTCATACAACTTCTTATTGAAATAAAAGACCATTCATACTGTAATCACGGGGATTCAAACATTCTCACACATAAATTAACTCAAAAAATGCACAGTAGTACTGAAACAATTCTTTCATAATATACACATGAGTTTACTGACAAAAACCTCCTGTTTAGGCCAGATCTTCAATTTGATGGCCTTCTATTCTCCTACTCTGCCTCTCTGGCTCTCTAACTATATGCAGCTCTATGTAGGTCTGTAGGACTGCCTATTAATTCCTTCTAGGCTTATTTTTATACAGAATAGCAATGAATCGCTTCAGCTCCTACAATGACTCAACAAAACTCTTGAATTCCTACAGTTCTAAAATTAGACTAAGTCCCTAGATTTGTGGAAACTGATTCCAACTTATTCTTACTCTGCAGTTTTCCGAATCCCTCATCTCTTCATATGCCCAACTGATCATTCGAGGGCAGTTACAATTCTCCACATTTAACTAAAATAAATTAAAACCTAATGATTTTATTACAAAATATCCAACTCTCTTGAAAACTGGAAACCCCTAAGTCTAACAAAAATACATGGAAATTGTTTTAGCCTAATGTCCCTGCATCAGACTTCCCAAGTTCAAATGATTCATGATCTCCTGATCATGTGCTTTCATCCTTGTCTTCCTGGATCCCACACTTTATTCTGTAGCTGATCATCTGCTGCAACATTATTCTTTTGTACTTCTCCAGGCTTTCATACTTTATTACTTCTCCAGGCTTTCATACTTTATGCTGCATATTTCCACTAGCTGCACTTTTATATCCTCTTTCTGTATTTCTTTTGATGCTGCTTCTTTGTTTCTTTGCTGCTGTCTTTTTCTGAGACACCTTCTCCATCAGCTTTCTCATAAATTCAATCTCCCTGTCTAAAATGTCTTCTGACTGCTAGATACTGGCTCTCCTTGATTGCTGAACTTCTACTTCTGCTTGCCGAGCTCTTAATTGCTGAACTCTTACTTCTGCTTCTACTCTATCTCTAGCTCCTGTTATAGCTTTAGCTGTATCTGTAGCTCTTCTTACTGCCACCCAATCATCCATAACCTCTTTTCTTCTGCTACAAAAAGACTCTTCCTGATTGTCATCTATGACGATTCCTTCATCCTTTGACTTCAACAATTCTCTAGACTGGTATTTAAATTGCCAGCCACTGTCATCATCTCTTTTCTTCTCTTGGACTAAACATGCCTTAGTCCTTCCATCAGTACCTGCAATCATAAGACAAACATCAAAATTATAAAATATTTGTGTCTCTTCCTCCTCTTGTGGCAACACTCCAATTTGTTGCTCCAACATTTCTTCCAGCAACACTCCAAGTTGCTGTTCTGCCATTTCACTCTCTTTTCCAAATGTTTTCAGCAAACATTTCAGCCATCCTTTTCCAAACACTTCATCAATATGCTGCAAACTGGTTTCAGCATGTTCTTCTTCTTATTCCTTGACAATCTTCAGTAATTTTCTTTCCTCTTCTTGATTGATTCTACTAATCAAATCAAGTTCTTCAAACACTGCATTTTCATCATCTATTAGAGTAAAACTCTGATTCTTTGTTGCTGTAGCAGCCCCAAAAGTCTGCCTTACAGTCTTCTCTTGGCTATTTATACAAGCCAACTCCTCCTTGTTATCTACAGAAATAACAAGTTCCTTTACAGGAGGCATGATAGCCTCACCTTCCTTCCTCTGCAACTGTTCATCCTTCAAGACAACTCCAAAAGATGGATTGTCTTCTGCCATATCTGTCAACACAACCAAATCATCAGTTTCAACACCACAAGAGCCAATGGTCTCAATTGGTGATTCAATCACCAATTCCTCTTTCTGCAGTTATAAGTCCTTTCCAAGACTCAGAAAATCTTCCCTGTCTTCATTCCATTGTGTCTTCACATTCTACAATCCCCAATTCTGAAATTGAGGTTCCCTCCTTTGCATAGAATCCTGCAGATTCAACAACTTAATTTCCTCATTCCATTGATTAAACATTTCCACAGAATTATCCTCCTCTTTCAATTGACTGCCCAATGGTGTCAACTTTCCTTCAGCATCAGCAGAATTTGCATTCACAAAACAATTATCAAAACAAAAATCACAAGGCCTCAATGCCTTTCTCTCCTCTGACAGCATCTCAGTATGTTGTCCTGAATTTCTTTCCTCCTCTATCAGCACATCAGTATGCTGATTCCAATCCATGAGACTGTCAATTAGTCTCTCCTCTGCATCATCCTCTTCAAGGAAGTCTCCTTGCTCTAGTTCATAAAATTGAACTTTCTAATTCTCATTCATCTCTTCCCTTACAATCTGAAAACCTTCTCTCTGTGTTTCTGTCCTCTGCTCATGCCACAATCCTAGCATCTCATCTGAGGAAGCATTTTCAAAATATTCACAAGTCAATTTTCCTGCTGTCACTATCTTTTCATCCTTCATCAGAATAGAATTCTGATCTGCCATATTTGCAATAACTTCAGCTATCTGTCCATCACTCTCCATTTGGCCATTCAATAAAAACAATCTCTCATTATCAAACTTGTCATCTTCAGACATAACTGTCATGTCCTCATTGAAACAATCTCTTTTATAAAACAAGGAATTTATGAATTCCTTTTGCTGCAGTAACTCAATCTGATCTTCCTCTAGAAGATAATCGTCATATCTTGCTTGGCAACAGTCAGCTTCATTTACCACAGTTTCATCATATGAACTGTCTTCATCAATACTTGCATTCACACACAACTTTTCAGCTGTAAAAACATAATATCCCATGGTCTCCTTTGATGATTCAATCATCAAATCTTCTTACTGTCCCAAGTCTTCTATACACTTTAGAGATTCTTCAATGGTCCTCTCTTCAATTTCTTCAAGTTGTCCAACTTCCAGCTTCTGGCCATCTTCATAATTCAAGGTGCCTCTGCTTCTAATATGTTGGAAAGCAAAGCCTTTCTCCAACTGTGTATGGACATCTTCAAAACATCTAGCTACTCCATTTTCTTCCTTAGTGACAACATCAACAGTTTCTCCTTCTCCATATGTTCTTCCTGCAAACATATAAAATTTGTCAGATGTAAGGCCCTTTGACCTCTTGGTCTTACTTGAAGTTTCAGTCTTCAAGTCCTTCTCCAGATACTCAATCATCCTGAGTAATCTCTCTTTCAGCTGAGCATTTGTCATTTGCTCTGTCTTCCTTTGTAGCCTCTGCCACTTTACCTCCTTCTTCATGAGCCAACCAAATCTCTGGCTTTCCTTTATCATCAGTTCTAATTTGTTGGACTACTCCCAGATCTCAGCTACCTCTTTCCAATATTCTTCATCAGTGAGTTTCTTCCTCATGCCATTTGCTTTGGCATCTTCCCTCACTCTTCTGTTGTGGCCTCTCTCAGAACCTCTGCAATCTCTGTTGTGGCTATCAGTAGCCATTTTCTCCTCTGTGAGTTCTTCACTAACAAGCTACACTAAGCCTTTGCAACAGCAAGCTCTCTTGCTGCAACTTACCTCACCAATCCCTTCCTTCGGATCCGGCTTTTGGCAAGTATTGGTCCCATTTTGCTGGAACCTTATGAGCACTCTCTTCTGCTCTCTCTAGGCTTCACTTTGCAACTTTTCTCAAGAACACATATGTTCTTCTTTCATCCAACCTCTGTTGGGAATCCTCCAGGTTCTGCCACGCTTCTTCTTCACTTAGAATCCCTTGCTAGACTCTTTCATCACTGCTCTCAAAGCTGTGATCGGCTCTTGCTGAAATTTCTTCCTCAATTTCTTGCACTCTGCATTCTGCAAACAAATCCTTCAAACCAGAGTCAAATAATGCTCATCAAGTCACTTTCCAAGATCCCTGAATGATCTTGCTTCTTATTTCACCTGCACTGCATCTCTATCTGCTGCAATCTTTAAAATATTTTGTCTTCAAATTCAGATTCTGGAAATCTGAATACCTTCACTATATACTTCTTCAAATCTGTAAATTCTGTTAAACAGATTAAACATCAAACTTTCCTCACTATTTCAGTACATGTGCATTTCAAAAGAACTAATTTTCAAAGAGCTTATCTAGCTCTGATACCACTTGATGCTGGGGATACCTCACATAACCCACATTTTCTTTATCCTGTACATATAAATGCATCCCAATGTTTCACCCAAATGAATCTCAACAATCTAGGCAACCCCACAATGTTCTAATCTCTTTAATTGGCAATTTAAATAAAATAGTGCAGAAGCTTCTTCCTCTACGGTTAGAAAACCCAAATGCATATAATGCGCCCTAATTCACAATCCTCATATGCGGAGACCTCTTTTATAACTTATCGAATAAATATTCGATACTACATCAACTGTATTTTCACCCCAACCTTTCAATTAAATCCAAGGTTGAACTATATATCAACATTCTTCAGTCAACAGTTATAAACATTAAATAAACCCCCCAGCCTAGGTTTAAAACCCAACCAATAACATATGTCAAGAATCTCGGCCCCACAGCTTACCCATTAATCCACACACAACAGAAACCAATAATCCGCAATGTATTGGGTTCTACAACATTTAAATCTAAGCCTTGGATTATATTCAATTATCAACCTAATTTGGATTCGGGCCCACAGTCTTTACGAACTTACCTTTCCATCGAACGGTTGGAGAGCCATCGCACTATCGTGCCACGATCCGACGATCATCGCATAACCAAATTGCACACCTTTTAGCCACTCAAATTCGCGCAATGTAGGTGGGTCCCAGCATTAACCTACCCTTCTAATCCGACGGCTGAGACGTCGTCGCATCAACTCCAATGATCCAATGGACACAAACGAATATCACATTTTTTTATCGTTCGAGCATTAACGCTAAAAAAAATGCGAAAATGGCTGTTTTGCAATACAACCTTATGCCATGTGTTTGTCAACGAACCATATCGCATTTTATTTCATAAAACAACTTCCCGCTTTTGAATTTTGCGAAAACCACAACTGTTTTATGGGACCGCTTCACTGTTCCTCTCCCTTCTTCGTCACGGTTCCGCCTCTGCCTCTTTACTACGGGTTCATTCGCTCCTTTTCATATGTTAACCTTTGTTCCATCAACACTTCAACACGGCACTTCCACATATTATAATGCACAGTTCCATTCAACGCATAGGTTTATTACCAATCCTCTGCATTTCGATTCATACTTCCTTAGCATAGGGTTTTATCCCCAAACTATATCACAGAGTTCTTCGTTTGTACAATAGATATCCTCTATCTATTAGGAAATTAGCCACATGGTTTAAAATCACAATACTCAACCACAATTTGCTAGGTATTCATCAAAGGCATGTAGAACGCCATTAACCCCAAGTTTTAGAGTTCCATTCACACAGTTAACCCCGCTGGTTCTCAAACAACTTCTTATTGAAATAAAATAAGAAGCATATATGAGATAAGGGAGTTATGGCAGGGGTTTCTATGAGATTTCCGTGTAGCCTTGCCTATATTTTCTCTCGATTAGAGGCCTTGTATTTAAAGAGCCGGCTATTCCTTTGTTTCCATATGTTCCAGATAAGCAGGTCTGGAATCAGTTGCCAGAGTCTATTCAGAAGGTTGTTGGAGTATGGTTCTTTCGTCCACTTTCTGATGGTGTTGGTGATGTTTCCCCTTTCTCTATTGGTGCGTCTGCATAGGGTTTTAATATTGTCCCACAAGGCTTTGGATATGGGGCAAAGGTCCAGCATATGATTGGTAGTTTTAGGATCTTCATGGTACATAGGGCATCTTGAGGGTCCTGCAAAACCTCGTTTCAATAGACTCTCCCACGTGAGGATGCGTCGTTTTTTGAGCAACCATAAAAAGGTGGCTACTTTGGGCCAGAGCTTGGTAGACCATATCTTCTTCCATATGAGATTGGATGGATTTGGATTCTGCTGTTGTAAGAGATTGTAGGCTTCCTTGGTGGAGTAGTTTCCACTTGGAGTATGGCCCCATCGAAGAATATCAGGTCCTTGTTGGGCTTTGATTCTTCTTTTGGTTATTAGATCCTCCCAAATGTCTCTGTGATTTTCATTGTTCCATTCTTCCTGCCACCTGTCCGGATGGAGCCAGGTCCTATATCCCTAAGTTGTGTCATTAGTATAGAAATATTGGACACAGTTATGCTACCTTGCCTATAAAATTGTGCTCCAAAGGGGTATGGGAAAAGTTGAGTAGAGGCTAGGCATTTTCTACCAGGAATCCTCCCAGAATCTGGCTTTAGTACCACTGTGCAGCTCCCAGGAGCTATGGGTTTGGATCAAATGTTTTTGGTTGCTGGCCACATTCCATATTTGGGATCCTCCTAGATCTATGTTGAATCTTATGAGGTCCTCCTTGGGCCAATTTCTCGCATATTTGGCAGCCCATAGGTTTTCCCAAGGTGTGTGAGGTGTTGGAGACCCATTTCAACCAAATACTGGCCCCCATGATACTGTTGTTGTGCTCTCGATCGTGCAGCCCTAGCCTGCCATGACATTTTTGTTTGTAGACGTCTTTCCAGTTGACTAGTGCCCATTTATTTTTCTCTTTGGTTCCTCCCTAAAGGAAAGTCCATTGTAATTTGTGCATCGCTTTGAGGACCCATTTTGGGGTTGCTAGAATCGAGAAGAGGTAGATGGGGAGAGACAGAAGAACCACTTTGATGAACACCGTATGGCCTGCTATGTTGAGGGAACGATGGGTCCAGTTGGATAATTTGGTTTCCATTCTATCCAGAAGCACTAGCCATGAGGTGTGATTTATGGTTGTATCTGTGAGAGGGGATCCAAGGTATTTGGAAGGTAAGGAAGCTATGGAGAAGCCCAAGACGTGGGCGATGTTGCACTGGATGATAGGGGAAGTGTGGAAGAAGAAGATTTGAGATTTTTCAGATTTGAGCTATGTGCCAGATGCTTCAGAGAAACAGTCGAGCAAAGATTTGAGGGATCGGGCTTCTTAGACCGAGGGGTGACCCATTATCATGTTGTCGTCCACAAATTGTTGATGGGAAATGGGGGGGAGATTATGCAGGGGTATGCCTTGAAGGGTACCCAAATGGACAAAGTTTTTTAGTAGGCATCCCACACCTTTCACCATAATAATGAAAATGAAGGGTGAGAGAGGATCTCCTTGTATGATACCTCTTGAAGGATTGAAGGTTGGTGAAGCTATGCCATTGAAAAGAATGGAAAGAAAGGGAGAGGTTATCAGGTTCATTATCCATCAGACCCAAGTGTGGTTGAAGCCAAAGCCTATGAGGAATAGCTTGATATAATCCCAACTAAGTTTGTCAAAGGCCTTAGAAAAATCAATTTTGAGGAGCATACTGGCTTTTTTGGAGGTCTTGAGACAATGGATGACCTTGTGGGTTAAAATGATGCCATCACGGATCTGCCTGCCTTCTACATAGCCTGTTTTCTCTAGGTAAATGAGCAGAGGGAGGAGCTACTTCAATCTGTTAGCTATGACTTTGGAAATGATTTTATAAATGACATTTCAAAGTGCTATGGGTCTGTACTTACTTGGCATAGTGGCATTATCTTCCTTTGGTATGAGAGTGAGGAAGGTGGCATTGAGAGCCAGTAGAAGCCAGTGAGTGGTGCACGATTCCTCTACGACATCCCAAACCTCTTATTTGATGGTTTTCCATAAGAAGTGAAATAATTTGGTAGTGAATCCATCCGGGCCAGGAGCTTTCCCTTCCTTTAGTTGGAAGACTTCTTGTTCAACTTCTCCCAGAGTGGTTTATTTAAGCAATCCGGTTGTGTTCTTCCATGAACAGTTTGGGTATGTGCTGAGTGATTCTTCCTATAGCTTCATGCCTCTGGGTGTTGGGTTGTTGGAGGATGTCCTTGAAGTGGTTGCGCAACTCCTCTGTGATATCCTCTTGATTTTCCAAGCACTCCCATTTCTGATTTTTGAGAACTGTGATTCTGTTGTGCATGCTATGCTGAATGGTGGAGCGATGGAAAAACTTTGTGTTTCTTTCTCCATCTTTGAGCCAACATATCCTAGATTTTTGTTTCCATAGGATCTCTTCCTGTCTTCTTTTCTCTTATAGCTGGGTTGTTAGTACTTTCTCCTTGTTCTCTGATTCTACCAAGTGCCCTTCGGAGATGATTGTTTGTTGGAGCTTCTTCATTTTCTCTTCCAGTTATTTTTTATCTTTGAAGATGTTGTCGAAGGTGGTCTTGTTCCACACCTTCAATTTTCCTTTGAGCATCTTCAGCTTTGTCTGGAATCGATACATTTTTTTTCCTTGGGGTGGAGTAAGGGAGGACCACTAATATGAGATGAGTTCTTTGAACCCTGGGTGTCTGAGCCAACAGTGTTCAAAGAGGAAGGGTTTAGGAATGGACGTACCTGGTCTGAGCCATTGTAGCTGTATTGGCCGGTGTTTAGAGCCAGCGCCTGGAATGATGGTAGCTACAAGATCTCTCCCTAGATGTATAAAGTCTTTCGTGATGAGAAAACAGTCCAATCTGGAAGCGATATGCTGGGTGCCTCCTCTTATATTGTTCCAAGTAAATATGCCATTGGAAGTTTGTAGATCTATGAGGTGGTTGTCTTGGATGAAGTTCTTGAACCTAGTGTTGTTCGTATCTAGATGCTGCCTTCCACCTTTTTTTCCTGTAGATTGGTTATCATATTGAAATCTCCTCCAAGCAACCATAGGGGTAGACTTCACTGGTTATTGAGATCAACAACGTTGTCCAGAAGCTCAGTTTTTTGCTGGATATTCTGGGGGAAGTAGACATTCATCAGTAGTCCATGGATGGCAGTTCCAATCAAGTGAAAATTGGCTTGAATGAAGTGTTTGTTGGCATGGAAATTCTATAGGAAGATGATGTGGGGGTTCCAGATGATTTCCAATCCTCCTGAAGCTCCATTGGCATCCACTACTATTGTTTTGCAGCCTTTCCATATCATTTTGAAGAGTGTTTCCAGAGTAGAGCTGGAGCATTTGGTTTCTTGCATGTAGAAAATTGCAGGGTGTTCCTCAGTTATTCTTTTCTTGATGTTCCTATGCTTTGTGGGGCTATTGAGCCCTCTGATATTCCATGAAATGGTATTCATTGAGGGGGGTTGGGAATAAAGGAGTAGAATCAAGTTAACTAGGGGAATCTCCCAGATTCTACCATCTCTCTGCCCATTTCAACTGTTCTTTGCAGATATGTTTTTCTGCCTCGTTTGCAGGATTCTTTCAGGATGAATTTTGTATTCAGGAGCATACCGCCCTGAATGCCCAGGGAGGGGAGCTGTTGTGCTCGAGTCAGTATTTATTCCAGCTTTTGGATCTGCTGCTGGGGTATTGAGAGAAATTCCTTCTTGTTGCATGCATCCTCTAACCCTATGATATCCATGTCCCCAAAGTCAATGCTTTTTGGATCTTCCTCCATGGCTTCTGGGATTGGGTCCAGTGCCATTCCTTTGCCTTTTTTTGTTGAGTTGTCCCCCGCCTGAATAGGGGTTTGGGTTTTTAGAAAGGCTTCCGGTTGAATCTTATCTTGTTGTGTCTTTGAGATATGGGGTTGCTCCTGTGAGGATTTCCATGTTTCTTTGGGAGGTTCATTCCCATTTTCACTCAGTTGAGCTAGGGATTCAAAGCTGTTGCTTCTAGCTCAGAATTTTTTTCTCTGGTTAGAGTTATATCTCATGTTGTGCCTTTTCTTTCTTTCTACTTTTGTAAAACCTTCGGTAGCTTGATCATTTGATTCATTGTTAGCTGCTGCCTTTTGATTTAGGGGGCAGTCCCTGAATAGGTGCCCGTGTTGGTGACACCTCCAACATTTTAAGGGAACATGTTCATAATATACAGTTTGTATCCATTCAAAATAATCATGTAGTAGGCTTACCTCACCAGGGAGTGACTCTGTGATGTTCATATAGACGCATATTCGTGTGTATGCTACATGTCGGTTGGTCTTTGTTTCCTCCGCAGTTTTAATGAATTCTCCTAGGGAATTTCCTATGTCCCATAGAGTCATCTCATCCCAGTAGTCCTAAGGGAGGGTGTAGAGCCGGATTCAGACTAGAGCCCATGTGAGATCTTTCTTGTCTGGATTGAAGCATTCTACCCACCTGCGCAGGTATAAACCTGTCGAGTTGAAGAAGTATGGCCCTTCATCCATGATCCGACTTTTATCTTCAGTGTAGGTGAAGATCACATTAAATAAGCCTTTGGCACATAGATGAAGGTCAATATGAACCTTGGGCATCCATTTCCATCCTTGGAGGGGTTTTTTTGTGGGCCAAAGACCCATGAACGTGCCGATCAATGCGTGATCCTTCATGAATTGGATTCTTTCATTGATTCGATGCGTAGGGAGTTCTATTATGGTTCTCTTGGTAGATTTGGGTATGCATGTGGATGAGGTGATATTTTCTACTTCTGCTTCTGTTATGGTGGTCGGTTTCGCTATGGGAGTCGCCTCGGTTGTGTCATGAAGCGGACCATAGTTTTGCTAACTATCGATGTCAGCCCCTGCCGCCACTCTTGTGGGAGGCTGCCCTGAGGTGGGGGGAGTAGTTGTGCCCTCGCTGGTTTTTGTCATAGGTGAGCCTATAGGCTTGCCAGGAGTGTGGTCATGTCCTCAAGGGAAAGGAGGGAGGTCTGCTAGGGGCAGCCTACGCTGAAAACCTCCAAACCTTAGATCATGGCGGTCGACTTGGTTCTCCTTACAATGCTTGTTCAGTTCACACCAATTTTGGATGTGGTCTTGGAGGGTTATTCCCTCTTTCTTGGATATTATCTTTAATTATTTTATTATTTTTTATTGATAATTTTGTAGGTTAAATTTTACTATGGTTACTTACGTTTATTAAATATTTTTTTAAAAATTATGGATATATTTTATTTTATTTTAAAACAAAACGGGTAGGTTTTTTCTATTAATTCAATCTGGCTCAAAGGTAAGAACCTTTTACATCTACATCTACTACAATATCCAAAAAATACTTGAGATTCTAATTCTTTTTCTACGTAATGCTACTCTAAGCTAAAATTTCTTATATATCCTCCAAAAAAAACCTAAAACAACTATGTACTTGCATAACATGATTTAAGAATAAAATTAAACTGGCCTACACTATTCAGCCCAAGTTCAAGGTTGACTAAAATTCTCTCGTCTTCCTTCCTTAGTTGTAGAGGCACATAAGCCAATATCTATTTCACCTCCTCACCTGTCATCGTCATCTATTCTGGAGCCATGCCCTCAGTGCGCCTCAATTGCCACATTCATATGCTCTTTCACACCAGTTTTTATTGCATCATGTGAAGGTTCCATTATTGCCAAATAGAGGTTTAGGAGGTCGTATGCCACTTGCAATCTGTCCAACTTGATCTGTAACAAACCAATTTTCTTATTGAAGAGGGTGAATTGAGCTTGAGCTTCTACATTCCCCATTTTCCCTTGTCTGGTTAACATGGCTGAATGTATTATAATGTTTTCATTAGTTAATCCAATTTTCGATTGAATTCTTCTTTCTTTGTATTGGATGTTCTCTCCATTTGGATACTAACACAAATAATCCTCCTTCCCTGTAGATATTTTGATGATCCAAATCTGATTTCCATATAATATGATTAAGTCTGACATCACCTTGCAACCAAACATGCTTTCCCCCACCAGGCCATCAATTATCTCATTGTATTCAGTTTAACATAATGCCTTGTACATTCTCCAAACCATATGTTCAAGATTTGAATTAATATATCTGCAACTTACTTCCCTCGCCATTAAATTCATGTACCTCGTGCATGTTTATTGCTTCTCGAATATGAAAATAAAAACCATTTGTTTCCACCCCACATATATTAAGAGTTTAAACCAACATCCATTTGCCCCTTATCTTGGATTTGATCACATGGTTCGTCCA
Organism: Pinus albicaulis; assembly: GCA_034641835.2. Classification (NCBI taxonomy): domain Eukaryota; kingdom Viridiplantae; phylum Streptophyta; class Pinopsida; order Pinales; family Pinaceae; genus Pinus; species Pinus albicaulis. The sequence continues at coordinate 213,446,448 of CM076573.1, forward strand.
ACTATGCACACTAACCCAAATCTAGACTGAGAAAGGGAGTTTCCAAACAAATGTGGAGACATATTGCAGAATAGACATAAATGTTGAGATCTAACATAAGGGTGATAGAATTCCATCCAAATTATTACTTCTTTAATGCTATTTAAAACTTTCAATACCCCTAAAATCTAATTTATGTTTGGGATTTTCAGGGTAAGGATTTAAACACATACTTAATTCATCCTGAGCCAAAACCCCTTGTTCTAGGGAGACTCCCTTGTTTTCTAATGAATTTACCTATGTTGAAATGTCTCTTCATGTGATAGCACTCAACAATCTCAAACTTTTTTATTCGAAAACTTACTATTTGCATAATTGAGGATTGAATCAAATTATAATTCTATTTAAGCTCACACACTTGTTGGATGACTATAATATCCAAAGACCATTAATTTCTGAATTCTTCTTGATATTACCAATTCTAACCCCTACCACAAGGCTAAAATTTGGCCTGGTTATTAGTTTAAATCTCCAAACCACATGCATATTGAATCTCTATGTCTTCATTTGAGCGAAATAACCCCTCTCGTTCTTGCCTCCCTAGATGGATAAATTTTATTAATTATTAATTATTTTCATATTTTTTTATGATTAATATTTTTTTAATTTCATTTTCATTTTTAATTTTACTCTTTTTAAGGTAATTTTTGAGGAGTTTTATTGAAAATATAATAAAATAAATTATGTATGCAGTATAGTCTCTACCAAACAAAATTGAATATTTATTTTTCAAAATTAAACGTTATAATTTGCATTAGTCAATGCCAAACTATAGTGATCAACTAACATATCCATTGCAAGGTAAAATATAATAACTAAAATTTATAGCCTCACTGAAAAATTATACCACAAGATAGTAGAAATTTTAAAAATTTCAATTGGGGTTATCTATGGTGGTTGGGCATAGCGGTTGTTATCTCCCCCACCTAGGTTCAATTCCTTGTGAGTGACATGATGATGAGAAATATCATTGTAATGGCTACATGGCTGTGAATATTGTTGGATTGACCCTCACTTTATCCCTAGGGCTGAGAGAGAGGATGACTACCCTTGAAAAACAGTACAAATTTTAAAAATTGAGAGTAATGACTCGTGAAAATTAAATAATGATAATGTTTGAATTTGTCATAACCCCTTGAAAAAATTAGAAATTTTAAAAATATTGAGAGTAATGAATTCGAAAAAATAAATATTGATAATGTTTGAAATTTGTATATCCCCAATTTTAGCATTGACCCTCAGTCTAGCCGTGGGGTTGAGAGAGAGGATGATTACCCTTGAAAAAGGTAGAAATTTTTAAAATATTGAAAGTGAATATTGATAATGTTTAAATTTTACATATTCCCAATGTAATATTGTACCATTGTAATACTTTGAATATATAATAATAGTAAAAGGTTCAAAGAATAGTTTAAAAGAACATATTGTGTAATATTTGTTTTCTTTTTCCTAGCATGTAATAAGGGACTCTAGATGTCATTGTCATAAAATAAAGCATATTTTTTACCTTTTCTTATAAATGGTCAACTTTATCTATTACTACTAGGTAATGGGCACTCCTCGCTAGAAATATTAATTCAGATTATCCTATCCAAACTCATTTTATTCTCTGAAATGGAACATAACATTTTTAAGAATAGGTTATATTTAAAATTCCAAGTTCAAGTTCACTGTAATTGGTGAGAAACTAATTTCACCTTCCTCGCTTCTTAAAATGATTACAAGTCATATGTTTAGCATAATTATATAGGTGGACTACCCAAAATACAAACTAACAAGGTGCACAATGAATGAATGACGAAATTTTGAAATTCTAGTTCAAGAAAAGTTCCACATTCAAAAGGCCATCACTCCAACTTATTTAACCATATTATATACCAATCCCAGAGTTATCCCAAACACTTTAAATCTTTTTGTACTGCAAATTTGCACAAAGTTCTAGGTTAATTGGTTTTTTTTTTTATTTCACCAAAATGTGAAAATAAAACCTTATAGAATGCAAATAAAGAACTTATCAAAAGTGTATCATCTCACCATAAAAAACTAGTTGATCAAAATAGAATGAAAATGTTCATCAAGGGCATGCTATGAGAGCTTAAGAAACTCAAAAGTTGAAACAAATTTTTCCATAATGTTCTTGAATCAATAAGTTTTTATAACTTAGGCCCCTCCTAATAACAAAGTGGCATCCAAAAATTGTGAATGATTGATATATTTTAGTGTTGTTTACATATCTTATCCCGGGAAGCATTCCAATTTTTCTTTCATAATCTAGGCTCCTACTCAGAGAGTTGAGCATGAGAATAAATAAAATAGGAGAAAGGGGGCAACCTTGTCTCAATATTCTTGAAGAGTTGAAGAAGCCAACATGTCTCCTCTTAACCAACAAGGAGACCCAAGGGCTTGAAATACGAGCAAAAATCCATTTTAGTACTTAATTACCAAAGCCAAACTTTCGAAGGACCTAAAAAAGGAAATGCTAACGATCACTTTTTCGCCACAGGAATTGTTGGATTGAATTTATTCTTGGACCAAAATAGTATTGATCACATATTTTTATCAGTCATAATTCCACCTTTATTTTTAGATATTATTTTCGAGAGAAGAGGCTTAATTGAGAGAGCTATAATTTTTAAGATCAACTTATAAGAGACTTGCAAAGAGAGAAAGGATGAATGCATGAAAATAACTTCCTTAGGAACCAATGATAAGAAGGAAGAGTTGATTCCTCCCCCAACGTAGCCATGTTTAAATGCACAACCTATCATTCTACAAATATCAATCGTAATAATCTCCCAACATCTTTAATAAAAATGGGAAAATAAAAATTATGGTCTCGAAGCTTTATCTACGTTGAATGACACCAAAATATTCCATATTCTCCTCTTCAAAAATAGGATTGATATTTTGCTCATTATCCTCTAGAGATCTTAGTGACGAATATGCTCCAATATATGTTGAACAATTGTTGAATATTTTTTCACATAATCTTTGTATAGAGAGATGACATGTTTATTTTCCTTAGATGTGGAGTAGTTTAAAAGAGTCTCTTCATTGCTTAAGATATATTTTATATTGTTTCTCCATTGTCTCATCTTGGCCTGATTTTGAAAAAATATTGTCTTCCTGTCCCCTTCGGCTCCTTGATTTTAATTTCCACATCTCCTCTTCCTTCTTCAAAGACTTATGGTACAAATCAAAAACCTTCATTTATTCTCGCAAAATTTCAATAGAGATATTGACATCTTCCATTTTTCCCAGAATACTTTACAAGTTTCTTTTATGAAGAATTTCTTCCTTTCCCTAATTTGATGGATGTTCTTTGGATCATTTCTTGAGTTCTAACTTCAATTATTTAATTTTTCATTCCCAAATGTATATTTGGGAACCATTAATCCATTTTATTAAGGTGAAGTATATTACCTCGATAATTCCCTATTGTTGAAGCCAATTCGGTTAAAATAAAAGGAAAGGGGTTGTAATCCGTATTTGGACACATGGAAAGAGAAATTGGATAATTATGAAAACCTCTCTTGGAAATAATGTGAGAGGAAAAGGTGATATGTTGGTCAAGAAAGTAATTTTAAACTAAAAATATGTCAAGTCACGCAGTAATATGACAATGGAAAACTCTTTTGTTGCTACAATTATATTTCCTAAAGGTTGGTTTTATATCCACCAATTCAATAATAGAAATGAAGTCCTACATATATTCCTTGAAGAGATGATGCACTAGGGATCCTAATTTTTTTCTCCCAAGGGTGGAGAGTAATATTGAGATATCCCATAAAGATAACACAATGATTGAATTATAAATCCTTTAGATTTAAAAGAGAGGACCAAAAAGAAACTTTCTCATGGTATAATACAACCATAAATATTCATAATAAAGCATACCTTTTGACTAGGGATGTGAACACGATAAGCAGCTAACTAATGAGGAGAACAATCCATTGATAAAAGATGAAAATTTTCATTCATACAGAAGGTACATAGCCCCCTAGAAGCTCCATGTGAACATACATTTTGACACAACTTCCTCACCCAAGGGATCTATATTTTTGGAAAATCTCTTTATCACCCCATTTTTGTCTCTTGGAGCATGAGGAATAATGGATTTTCTTATTTGATCAAAATTTTTACTTTTGAAATCCTTTTTTCTAGTCCTAATACCCAATAAATTTAGGAGATTGTGTTCATCATTTACCATGATATTTTGATCCCTCGTCAATAAGGGGAGGATCACTTCCTTTTCTAGATGTCCTTATCTCTTTGGTTAAGGAAATGCTAATTATTTGTTCGAGTCCTAATTATTTTAATTTATTAGCATGTTCCTTCATCACGCCTTTTTTTTTCTTTCCTTCGAACTTTTATGGAAATGTGGCCCTTATCTTTCTTTTTTCACATTCTTCCTTAGATATTTCATTTGTGGAACCTGCAAAAAAAGGGCCTTGATTTTCTCATTCGTTTAGGGTGAGATAAAAAATTCATTAGGGGAATTTTGAGGTCTAAAATGAGCCTCCTAGGGAAATTATAAAATAATAATGGAAATAATAAAATAAGATTATATTCAATCATCATATTTTAGAGGGAAACAAGAAAAAATCTATTTTTTCAATTCATATTTTCAACTTATCTCCCTAAGGTTCTACTCAAATTTTGAGCAAGAGCACTCCTTGGATGCAGAATTTGATTCCTCATCCAAGGAGTACCCATGTTGCATAATTTCAATGTACCCTACTACACAAAAAATGATAAATACATGAAAAAACTTGATTACAATCACGTTTTTCATGTATTTCTCATTTTTCGTGTAGTAGGGTCCATTGAAAGTATGCAACATGGGTACTCCTTGGATGAGGAATCAAATTTTGCATCCAATGAGTACTCCCGCTCGAAATTTTAGTAAAACCTTAAGGATATAATTTTAAAATACGAGTTGAAAAAATAGTTTTACTATTTTATTATTTTTTAATATTTTTACTTTTTTTTTCTTTCCAAAAATGATGAATCATTCCCCATGTTTGAAATCATCATCTTGAATCCTATTGGTTCTTATAAATTTTATTTTGGTTGCACATTTTTCTTAGGAGGCCCATTTTAGACCTCAAAATTTCTCTAATGCCTTCTCTTCTGTTTCCATTTCTTCCTCTTTCCGATCCAAAGTTGGAATATCCTCTAAAGGTGGCATCTCCTCACTATATTTTCCATGATTCTTCTAGGCACTTTAACTGGGTTCTCCAGTATGGTGCCATATTGAATTTCCTTTTCTTCTTCTAGATGCTCCAGAGTTTCAAACATATTACCAGGTTGGGATGGATTAATTTTTTTGCTTGAAGAAGAAGCTTGAACTCCTTTTAGGGAAATGATTTTTTGGGGGGAAGAGGCAGAATTCACTCCCCCATTCTTCTTCTTTTAACCTCTAGTAGTGTTTTTTTGATGACTTGCTCCTCTTCTTTGCTTTTGATGCTACCATTTGTCTCCCTCTTTTTCCTGATTCTGTTACTCTTCATATTTCTTAAAATTCCTTGCAAAATGCCTATATCCATAACACAATTTGAATTTGAAAGGAAATTGACCACAATCCGCCTCTTGAATAAAATACTACTTATCTGAGGTTAAATTAATGGTGGAAGGAAAAACCTTATCCAAATCCAATTAATTGTATATCTAAGAAAAAATAAGAATTCCTTCCCATGGTTTAGCATGGTTTATATATTTACATAGCAGATTCCCAATAGATTTGAAGGCTTCAAATCGATCTATTAATTAACTCAAACTAGAAGAGTTGAAGGAAATACATTCTCTGGATTAAATTAGGGAATCCAATGATCCAAGTATAAACCCTGAGCTCCTATGAAGTATGAACCACTAAGAAATATCATATCACAATCTTCCTTATTTTAAAAACGTAAGGTGAAAAATTCATAACAACAAAATGTAACAAAGAGTTACTCTTCAATGAGAGGCTTACAATTTTTATCAATCCACACATTCGACAATATGGAGAAGGGAAAAATACTAGTAAATTGGCCAATCAAACCTTAATTTCCCAGTCTAAGATCCATCAATCAATGTTGAAAAACATGAACCACTATATTTGGAATTTCTTCAAGTTCCATCACAAATCGAGTAGACTTAGCCTGTGGATCTCACAAGCTACCCGAAACCAACATATTGAAGGGAACAATGTTTGGCGCAGGGTTAGGCAATGGAGTGGGACCCTTAGATATTGAAGCCATCAGAAAGGTCATATCCATGTCTAGGTTTTATATAGGTACATCAAAGATTAAAACCTCCATTCTCACATAAATGTCTATTTTTGGTTTTTGGATACTCTTCACCTTACATAATATGGAAGAAGATATTAAGGGAAAAAAAGTAACAATATTAATTTATTTTGATAGTATTCATAATTTTATTAGCCACAAATTATCTAGACTTCACAATTACTTTATGTTATCCAACACTAGAGTTTCAAGTAATGATTGCAAATGAACATACTGTAATTTGATATTAAGCTCACTATTGGAGATTATTTATTTAACATATCAATGATTGCAATCCAAATGGGTGGTTTTATATGGCTTTGGGGTCCAATGGTTAAAAATATTGGTAATAGTTGGTAAGAATTTTTAGAAACTTTTAATGATATTTTTCTTTGAAGGCGAGTAAATTGAAAAAACAAGTATGCAATGGAAAACATATAAAGTGATAAAGCTCCAATGACATGACAAAACTATTAATCAAGTAACATACAAGAGTAATTGCACAAATGTGATAAATATATTCTCAAACATTTAATCTCATTATGCGATTAGCTCCACAAAAAGTTATTGACAAGCATTTGAAGATATTTGTTAAGGTGCCCAAATGTATTCCTCTCGCTCAAAAGCATGATCAGGCTATTCAATTGATCACAATAAACATAACTTCAAACTATAACTTAGATGGCTTCATTCAACCTATCTAAAACAAATTCTCTTCATTGAAGGTGATGTTTTACAATAGTTATTTTTCATGGCATATGCGTCTATATTATCGAGTAATCAACTAAATCACTACTAAATATAAGCTTTATATTCCCATGATTGAAATTTTTTGAGATGAATTATAGGGAGAAAATTTGTTAATTAAGTAGGATATCCATTAGATAATATCATTATATTAGAATGAATGAATACAAATCCCCACAACAACCTTGAAAACATATGACATCCATTATGAAATTTTGCGAGCCTTTTGGGCTAACTGATGCACCTTGCACATTTCAAAGCTTGATATAATCTATCTTCAAGTCATTCCTTAGAAATTTTTTGTTGGTAATTTTGGATGATACTAAATTACAATAATTCTTGGGACGAGAATGTAAAACATGTGACATGGTCTTAAAAATATTAGATAAGCAACAACTATATGTAAAACCTTCCAAGTGTACTTTGGGGTTCCTGAATTAATATATTTGAGGAATATTTTATCTCATGGGGTTATCAAGGTGGGTTATAATATAATTAAATCTATAAAGGAATGGAAAAGTCCGTAGAAAGTAAAGAATCATAGGGGATCTTTAGGATTGACAGGTTATTAGCACACATTTGTTAAGAACTATGATTGAATAAAAACTCCTATCAAAAAATTATTAAAAAAACGACAATTATTTTTGGACTCAATAAGAAACATGTACCTTTTAGAAACTTAAGATGACCACATTTTTCATTCCTATATTAGCCATTCTTAATTCACAAAAATCTTTGTCGTGGAGTGTTATGCCGTAGACCATGGCATTAGTGCAACTTTAATACATGAATGAAGGCAATTGTCCTCTAAAATATTCCAACTTAAAGGAAAGAAATTACTAAAACCCATCTATGAAAATGAAATTATGGACATACTAGTCATAATTAAGAAATGGTGTCCTTAGTTAATAGGATGACACTTCAAGGTAAAATTAAAGCATGGTATTTGAAAGAACTTCTTATAACAATGAATATATTCAAAAGAGAAACAAAATTGGCCAAAAATATGTTAAGTTATGACTTTGAAATTATCTACAAAAAACGTGAAGATAGTGTAGTGGTAGATGCACTTTTAATGAACAAAATAACATTAAGACCTTATTTTGTGTCATTTCCATTGTACAAGCATTGTATGAAATACGCAAGGATAAAATACCAACCAAGCCAAAATACATATAAATTCATTCATTAACTACACCATGACCATAGTGCGAAAAACCTCATAATGATTTCACTACTTTTACATCAAAATGTGAGAAAATACAAAAATATTCAATAAAATCTATTGAAAAATAAAAATCAAAACAAGATCAACCATATAAATAACCCATGTTTTCCATTATTGTTAGGCAATGGGCGCTCCTAAGTAGAAAAAATAATCCAAATTCTCCTCTCCAAACATATTTTCTTCTCTAAAATTTAACATAACATTTTTAAGAATAGGTTATATTTAAAATTCCAAGTCCATGTTCACTGTAATTGGTGAGAAACTAATTTCACCTTCCTCGCCTACTAAAACAATTGCAATTTATATGTTTAACATAAATAAATAGGTAGACTACCCAAAAGACAAGCTAACCAAGTTCGCAATAAATGAATTATCAAATTTAGGACTGCTATTTTGAGAAAAGTTCCACATTCAAAAGCACATGGCTCCAACTTATCTAACCATAACATATACGAAGCCCAGATTTATCCCAAGCAACTTAAATATTTTTCTATGATAATTTGCATAAAGTTATAAGTCAATTGGTTTTGTTTCATTTTAATAAAATGAGAAAACAAAACCTTATAGAATGCGAATGAAAAAATTAACAGAAGTGCAACATCTCACCATAACAAAGTAGTTGATCATAATAGAAGAAGGAGAATGTTCACTAGGGACATGCTATGAGAACTGGAGAAACTCAAAAGATAAAAAAAAATTATCTATAATTTTCTTGAATCAATAAGCTATTATAATTTAGGCCCCTCCTAATAACAAAGTTCATCCCAAAATTATGAATGATTGATATATTTTAGTGTTGTTTACATACCTTGTCCCGGAAAACATTTCATTTTTTCTTTCATAATCTAGGCTCCTCCTCATAGAGTCGAGAATTTGAATATATAGAATAGGAGAAGGGGTAAACATTGTACTAATACTCTTGAAGCATTGAATAATCTAATATGTCTCCCATTAACCAACGAGGAGACCCAAGGGCTTGAAATACAAGAAGAAATCCATTTGAGTACTTAATTACCAAAGCCAAAATTTCGAAGGACCTCAAAAAGGAAATGTTAACCATCCATTTTTCACCATAAGCATTTCTAGAATGAATCAATTCTTGGAAAAAAATAATATTGTCCACATCTTCCTTTCACTCACAAATCCCCCTTGATTTTCAAATATTAGCTTGGGGAGAAGAGGCTTAATTTGGAGAGCTATATGTTTTGAGATTAGATTATAAGGGACATTGCCGAGAGAGATAGGATGAATGCACACAAATATGTAAGGAATAAATTCCTTAGGAACCAACTATAAGAGGGAAGATTTGATTCCTCACCCAACATAGCCATGTTTAAATGCATAGTCTATCATTCTACAAATATCAACCTTAATAATCCCCCAATATCTTTAATAAAAATGGGAAAAGAAAAATTTTGGTCTTGAAACCTTATCTAGGTTGAATGAGACCATAATATTCCAGATTCTCCTTCAAAAATAGGTTGGAAAATTGCCTCATTATCCTTTAGAGATACCTGGTGACGAATATTCTCCAACATATATTGAATAATTGTTGAATCCTTTTTCATGGAATCTAGACATGAAGTACTTATTTATCGCTTCCATAATTGTGGAGTGGAGTAAAAGAGTATATTCGTTGATTGAGATAGATTTTATATTGTTTCTCCGTTGTCTCATCTTGGATTGATTATGAAAGTATTTTGTGTTCTTGTCCCCTACTTAAATCCATAGACTCCTTGATTTTAATTTCCAAATCCCCTCTTTCTTCTTCAAATCTTTACGGTACAAATCTAAGACCTTCCTTTCTTCTTGCAAAATTTCCACAGACTCATTGACATCTTCCATTTTTCCTTGAATACTTTTAAAGTTGTTTTATGAAGACTTTCTTCCTTTCCCCACTTTGATGGATGTCCTTTGGCCCATTTCTTGAGTGGTAACTTCAATTCTTTAATTTTTCATTCCAAAATGTATAATGGGGAACCATTAATCCATTTTATCCATGCGAAGGGGATTACATCCATAATTTGTTGTTGTTGAAGCCAATGTGGGTTAAAGAAAAAGGCAGGGGGTCGCAATCCATGTTTGGACACATGGAAAGAGAAATGGGATGATGATCTAAACCTCTCCTAGAAAGAATGTGAGAGGAAAGTGAGATTCATTGGTATTTTCTTGCTATAGTTATATTTCCTAAAATTTGGTTTGATATCCACCAATTCAAGAGTAGAAATGAATTCCTTCATATTTTCCTTGAAGGGTTCCTGCACTAGTGATCCTCTTTTTTTTTTCTCTCAAGGGTGGAGATTAAGATTTAAATATCCATCAAAGGTAACAAAACGAGTAAATTATAACTCATGTATAATTAAAAGAGAGGACCAACAAGAAATTTTTTCATGATATAACAAAACCACATAAATTTCACAATAAAGAATACCTTTTGACTAGGGATGTGAAGAATACAAGTCACTAACCAATTAGGAGAACAATCCAATGACAAAAGCCAAAAATTTTCATCTAGATAGAGGGTACATAGCACCCTAGAAGCTCCATGTGAACGAAAATCCTAATACAACTTCCTTGCCAAAGGGATCTACATTTTTGGATAATTTCATGATCACACATTTTTTTCTTTTGGAGGAGAAGGAGTAATGGTTTTTCTTGTTTGATAATTTTTTTTTTACTTTTGAAATCATTTTTTCTAAGCCTAATCCCATACCATTCTAGGATATTATCTTCATTATTTACTATGATATTTTGATCCCTCGTGAATAAGGGGAGGATCAATTCCTTTTCAAGTTATACTTTTCCCTTTGGTGAAGGAAACATAAATATTTGTCGGAGTCATAATAATTTGTCTTTATTGGCATGTTTCTTCATTAGACCATTGTTTTCTTTACTACCAACATTTTTTAGAAAATGACTCTAGCCTTGATTTTTTCACATTATTCCTTAGATATTTCATTTTTGGAGACTATAGAAAAAGGGCCTTGACTTTCTCATTGGATTTTAGGTGAGAAAAACACTTCCTCCTCTTCTAATTACATTTCTTCCTCTTTTTGATCCAAAGTTAGAATATCCTCTTAAGGTGGAACCCCCTCACTGTATTTTCAATCACTTTTTGGGTGCTTCAATTGTGTTCTCCAAGATGGTTCCCGCTTGAATTTACTTTTCTTCTTCTAGATGCTTCAGAGTTTCAAAATTATTACTAGGTTGGGATGGATTCTTTTTTTTCTTGAATAACAAGCTTGAACTAATTTAAGGGAAGTGAATTTTTTGGGGGATGGTGGGGCCTTCACTCCACCACTATTCTTATTTTTTCCTTTAGCGATGGGGTTTTAACGACTTGCTCCTCTTATTTTCTTGGGATGTTGCCACTAATCTCGCTCTTTTTTTATTTTATTTTGTTGCTGAACATATTTCTTACAACTCCTTGCAAAATTCTCATATCCATAACACGATTTTCATTTAAAATGAAATTAATCATAATCCATCTCTTGAATAAAATACCAGTTATTTAAGGTTAAATGAATGGTAGAAGGAAAACACTTACCCAGATCCACTTCAACATAGATCCAAGCGCAAATAAGCATTCCTTCTCATGATTTAGCTCATTATATATATTTACCCATTATATTCCTAATAGACCTGAATTTTTTAGCCTGATCTATTTATTAACCCAAACTAGAACAATTAAAAGAAATGAATTATCTAGATTAAATTCGGGACTCCAAAGATCCAAGTACAAACCTTGAGCTCCTATGAAGTATGGACTACTAAGAAAGATCATATCACAATATTCCTTATTTAAAAAAAGGAAGGTGAAAATTCCATGACCACAAAATGAAATAAATAGCTAGCCTTCAATGAGAGGCCTCTATCTTTTATCAATCCATAAATTTGACAATCTGGAGAAAGGAAAAATACTAGTAAATTTTCCAATCAAACCTCAATTTCCCAATCTAAGAACCATCGATCGATATTGAATAACATGAACTGTTATCTTGGGAATTTCTTCAACTTTCATCATGAATCAAGCAGGCTTAGCATGTGCAGCTCGCAAGCTAGCTGAAAATAATGTATTGAAGGAAAAAATGTTAGGGGAAGGGTTAGGAAATGGAGGAGTAGGACCCCTAAATCTTGAAGCCATCAAAAAGGTTATATTTGCGACTAGGTTTTAGTTGGGCACAACAGAGATTAAAACCTCCAATCTCACATAAATGTCTAGTTTTGTTTTTTGGATGCTCTATAATTTAAAAAAATTGGAATGAGTTATTAAGGGGAAAGAGGTAATAATGATCCAGGTGGATATTGGTGGCCACCTTCCTATTCCACTTGGATCCCCACCATTGTTTATTTTAGTTTCCTTAATTGTAGCACAATTTACTATTTTTGGCAATTTTGCGGGTTCTGAACTTCTGGAGTCATTTTGAGATCCTAATTGACGTCTTTTTGGGAAAAATGTAGAATTTAACCCTATACAAAAATTATCTACAAACAAAATCTTAAAAACAGAAAATAAACAATAGCGAGAGCATAAAACATAAAACATATATACACAGTGATTTTTTCCTTGGATCCAAAATCGGAACTACCAGCTTGATTTTTCATTATATTCTTTTTAGTGTTACAACACATATTTATACATGTTGAATCATTCATAAACCCCAATCCATTAACCCTGTATTATAACATAGCCTTAGTTCCCTTGATCGGATCTACAAAATACGAGGGGCCGAAAACCATCATGCCCCAAAACCATATGTAGACCCATGCATAAAACCATAGGCAGGTCCACCCACCTAAAATAGGGTCCAAAAAAAATTTCCTGGGGCATTTCCATAGACCTCGTGCAAGGGGCTACTCGGCCCCTAGTAACCCTTGGACAGGGGGGGCTGCGCCTCCCTCCCCCCCTCCCACGCGTGCAACTATTTGTGGAAAGAATATAACACACACCCAACATTCCCCCACTTGTTGTTTTATTTCCACAGGGGGTCAAAAGAGAGCTTATTCATTAGTCTAGCCCTGCAACACCCATTGTTTATCTACACCAAGAGAACTTCTGAGTGCTCACAAACTTCATCAATGCATCTACAACATTCTTCAAAGTGTCCACCTTTACTAGCAACACCTTTTTGTCCTTAACCATTTCTCTCACAAAGTGATATTGAACATCAATGTGCTTTGTCTTTGAATAATAAGAAGAGTTCTTAGCCAAGAAAATTGCACTTTGGCTATCACAGTATATCCTTATAGCTCATTGCACCAAACCCATACTTGAACACAATCTCTGCAACCAAATTGCTTCCTTTCTTGCATGAGTGGCTGCTAGGTATTCTACCTATGTAGTTGAAAGAGCCACTACATATTGTCTTTTACTCATCCAACTAACTGCACCTCCAAATAGGCTAAACACATACCCACTTGTAGATCTTCTTTGGTCCAAATCTCAAGCCCGATTTGCATCAACAAAACCACGGATGTCCAAAAATCTGTCCAATCCTGGTCTTCCATCGTAGCACAAACCATAATCACTAGTGCCACACAAATATATGAAAACCTGCTTCATTGTTGTCCAATGTTCCTTCCCTGGCTTTGAAATAAACCTGCTCAATACTCCCACTGCATGTGCAATGTCTGGTCTATTACAGGTCATTTCATACATCAGGTTACCCATTGCACTTGCATATGGAACATGAGACATATCCTCCTCTTCTTCTTGTGTCTTGGGACACTATTCAGCAGATAGCTTTATACCTACAGGAAAAGGAACCTTCACCTATTTATTATCCTGCATATTGAACCTCTGCAATATTGTCTCAATATACTTCCTCCGATTTAACCATAACTTCCTCGTTTCTCAATCTCTCTTAATTTCCATGCCCAAAATATAGTTTGCAGCACCAAGATCCTTCATGTCAAATTTGGAGAACAATTTGGTCTTCAAATATTGGATAATTTCTTTTTAATTTCCAATTAGAAACATATCATCCACATACAAGAACAAATAAATAACATGGTCACCAATTAATTTAAAATACACACAGTGATCCTCTTTGCTTCTGGTGAAGCCAAGTCCCTGTATATAGGTATCAAATTTCTGATACCACATCATTGGTGATTGTTTTAACCCATACAAAGACTTTTTTAACATGTGTAATAGTTATTTCTTACCCTTCATCATAAAGCCTTTAGGTTTCTTCATGTAGATCTCCTCTTCCAGATCCCTGTGAAGAAATGTTGTCTTCACATCCATATGTTCTACCTCAAAATCAAATGCAACAACAACAAATAAAAGTAATCTAATAGAAGTAATCTTGGAAACAGGAGAAAAAATATCACCAAAATCAATTCATGATACCTGGGAATAACCTTTTTCTACCAATTGAGCTTTGTATTTCTCCACCTTGCCTTATATATTCATCTTCTTCTTAAACACCCATTTTCTCCTGATGGGCTTGCTTCCAGTCTACAAATCCACCAGATCCCATGCCTCATTCTTGTGCAAGGATGCCATTTCATCAACCATGGCCTCCTTTCAAAGTTTTCCATCGTCTTCATTCACTGCCTCCCTAACAGTTCTGGGATCATCATCAGTGATATTTAAAGCAAAATATGAATAGAAAGTAGATGGACTATACCATTCTGACTGTCTTCTTTCCCGAACTGATCTTCTCACAGCTGGAGTTTCATTAATGGAATTTTGAGGTCTAAAATGGGCCTCCTAAGGAAAATGTACAATCAAAATTCACTTTATGAGAACCAATCACATTTTAGGGGATGGCATCATCCCTAATGGTTGAGGTGGCATTGCTTGAGTTAAAGGTACCTACTTGTCACATTCTCAATGGTGGATAAAAACTCATGGTTAACCATGGTAGTGCTCTAAGTACTTTTAAAGTCATAAACTAAAGCACTCATAATAAATGTCATTTCACACTTTTTGAATAAAATATTATTATTGTCATTTCATATTTTTTGAAAGAAACAATGCATATCCCTACACAATCTTCATGTATTTACACACTTTTCAATAAATATTATATTTGTATATTTTCAAATATTTATTTTTAAATTATATATTCTTCTCATTTTATTTAATATTGAAATTTCAAATTAATTATAAGTTAATATCTATGCATATATATTATACATATGAAATAAAAATAAATAAAAATGTAACATTGTAATTTTAGGATAAATCAAATCTATAAATAATATCATTATTATAGTAATAGCAATAGAAACATTTTAAAATTAAAGAAAATTACATATTAGTTTTGTAAGATGAAAAAATATATATTAGTTTTGTATGTTGAAAAAAGATGTATTAGGTTCAACATAGAGTGGGAAAAAAATACTAAATTTCAAAGTATATAAATCTTATATTATAATTATAAATATAAATTAAATTGATTTCAATACATTTTTTTCTTCTTTAATTTTAAATAAAACTCAATTCATTCTATTATGATAATATTAATATTATATATTAGTATATATAATAATATTATGAAAAATAATCTAAATGTTATAGAATATATATTATATTCATTTTTATATTATATATTATTTCTTATTATGTTATAAATCAAATCAATTCAATATGTAATATAAAATTCATACATTAAACAATATATTACATATATTATATTATATTATATTATATAGTATATTAATTACATGTTATTATATAATTTAAATAATTCTCCTTTGGAACATGTACATATGCATCACATCAAAATACCCTCAGATGTGAAAGAGAGAGTTTCTTACCAATCCATACATCATGTGGATTCTTATCCTCCAACGCTGATGAAGGTGATATGTTAACCAAGTAACATGCAATCTCCATTGTCTTTGCCCATAATTCTTGCCCTAAGGGCAAGTACCACTGAGCATGCTTCTTTCCTTTTCCATCAGCGTTATGTTCATTCTTTCTACAACTCCATTTTGTTGAGGTGTGTATGAATTATTTTGTTGTCGTGCTATACCACACTTCTTATAGAACACTTCAAATTCCTTCTTGCAGAACTCTCCACCATTATCTGTGCTCGACACTTTTATCATCTTCTCTGTCTAGTTTTCCACCAAAGCCTTAAATTCTTTAACTCTGTCAAAGACTTCAGATTTCTTCCTCAAGAAATATATCCATATATTCCTTGAGAATTCATCAATAAATGAAACATAGTACACATAAATTCCCAGTGATGGAATCAACACAGGTCCAAACACATCACTGTGAACAAGCTCTAATATCTTGTTCATCTTCTTAGCACTAGAAGGAAAACTCACTCGATTCTGCTTCCCATATACACAATGTTCACAGAAATCTAAATCCAGAGAGAAATTAGACATACCTTCTACCATACCATCACCATGTATTATTTGAAGGCCCTTCTCTCTAATATGTCCAAGCCTTTGATGCCATAGCATGGTCTTTTCTCCGGACACCGATAGGCTTTCCGCTCCACTTTTAGGAACCACAGAACTGTTGCACCCATCAATAATAGTGTTACCCTGAAGCTTGTATAGGGTTCCAATCCGAACTCCCTACATAAATACCAGTGCTCCCCGAACCATCTTGCAGGTATCTTTCTTGAACACTGTTTTTACACCTACATCATCCATCTTGCTTACAAAAATAAGTTTTTTGGCCAATGCAAGAATATGCAGAACACTGGGAAGTGTTCTAATCCTTCCACCTTGTAGCTTTAGCTTGAATTTTCCCTGGATCACAAATCAGGACTACCAGCTTGATTTTTCATTATATTCCCTTTACTGTTACAACACATATTTATACATGCTGAAGCATTCATAAACCCCAATCCATTAACCTTGGATTAAAATATACTCGTAGTTCCCTTGAACAAAACTACAAAATACCGGGTCAAAAACCATCATGCCCCAAAACCATGTGCAAACCCATCCACAAAACCATAGGCAGGTCCACCAACCTAAAATAGGGTCCAAATTTTTTTTACCAGGTCATTTCCTTGGACCTTATGCTACATCTTTATTGCCATGTTTATATTTGTATTATGTTGTGTTCCTGCATAAATTCGGATTAGTGGTATCAAAGCGGTTTTCTCTTTCTCTATTTTTCTTTGCATTTCCCCAACGAGGTCAAGATATAAGGAGTTAGGGCTTGATCTGGTTGAACCCTTGCAAGATCAGCCTCACAAACCCATATGCCACTAGAAAATTTGGCAGAAATTTCGACAGCCAATTCATCGCTATTCCGACACATAGTCGTCGCAAGAGCGACAGTTCGAGGGCGGGAAAAACGTGGTTTACCATACCGTCGTAGTTCCGACGCAATTAAAAAGTGTCGCACTATCGACACATTTTCCGTCGCTTCCAAACAAGTGTCACTCTTCCGACGTTTCCCAATCCATCGCACTTCCGACCTTTGTAAATTTTCGCACTTCCGACGAAATGTGGTCCAACGTTTTGAACGTCGCTCTTCCAACGTCTGTAAACTCTCACAATTACGACAAAATGTGGTCCGATGTTTTGAACGTCGCTCGTCCGACGTTTTTATACTGTCGCTTTTCTGACATTTCTAACCTGTCGCAATTCCGACACTTACAAGGCGTCGGTATAGCGAAGGCAGGTTGAATTTAAAAAAAAATGAAACTTTAAAAGAGGAAAAACGATGTTTTGAATATATTATATGAAGTAAAACAATCCATGAAGTCATTACATTTTCACATCTAAAGATTGGAACCCAAATATCCATCCAGAAAAGTGGAAGTCCCACCCCAAACAATGATAGAAAAATACCCCATGTCACATACAGGGACATGATATAAAACCCAGTAACGGTCCACATGGAGATTATCGACAATATGAGAAAGCATCCAAATATGCCCAAGGCATCTATAAGAAAGTGAAATAGCAGTATGTAGAATAGTAAAGCAACAGATAGAGTACGTACCGACGTCCATTGTTCCAAATACAAATTAAAGTACCCAAAATCCTTGAACAGAGAAAAACGCTAATCATGTGAGAAGTGTGATATGTCCAAAATATAAAAAGACCATCAGACCATATCAATAAACCAGCAACATAGACCAACATCGCTAGTTTTGAAGGCATAGTGATAAACATTAATCATTTTTTTTTCACAAGAGAAAAAACGTTGTTTTGAATATATTATATGAAGTAAAACAGTCCATGAAGTTATTACATTTTCACATCTGAAGATTGGAACCCAAATATCCATCCAGAAAAGTGGAAGTCCCACCCCAGACAGTGATATAAAAATACCCCATGTCACATACAGGGACTTGATATAAAACCCAGTAACGGTCCACATGGAGATTATCGACAAATCTGAGAAAGCATCCAAATATGCCCGAGGCATCTATAAGAAAGTGAAATAGCAGTATGTAGAATAGTAAAACAACAGATAGAGTACCGACGTCCATTGTTCCAAATATAAATTAAAGTACCCAAAATCCTTGAACAGAGAAAAACGCTAATCATGTGAGGAGTGTGATATGTCCCAAATATAAAAATACCATGAGACCATATCAATAAACCAGCAACATAGACCAGCATCGCTAGTTTTGAAGGCAAAGTGATAAACATTAATCATTTTTTTTTCACAAGAGAAAAAACGTTGTTTTGAATATATTATATGAAGTAAAACAATCCATGAAGTCATTACATTTTCACATCTGAAGATTGGAACCCAAATATCCATCCAGAAAAGTGGAAGTCTCACCCCAGACAATGATAGAAAAATACCCCATGTCACATACAGGGACATGATATAAAACCCGGTAACGGTCCACATGGAGATTATCGAAAAATCTGAGAAAGCATCCAAATATGCCCGAGGCATCTATAAGAAAGTGAAATAGCAGTATGTAGAATAGTAAAGCAACAGATAGAGTACCGACGTCCATTGTTCCAAATACAAATTAAAGTACCCAAAACCCTGCAACAGAGAAAAACGCTAATCATGTGAGGAGTGTGATATGTTCAAAATATAAAAAGACCATCAGACCATATCAATAAACCAGCAACATAGACCAACATCGCTAGTTTTGAAGGCAGAGTGATAAACATTAATCATTTTTTTTTCACAAGAGAAAAAACGTTGTTTTGAATATATTATATGAAGTAAAACAGTCCATGAAAAAAGTTGTTTTACAGACACATGAATCCTGTAAAAAGTATCTAGCATCAATTCATCATCCAGCAAGCCACAAAGAAATTTCTCCAACAGCACTTTATTCCAAAAAAGTCAATGTTACTGCAAAGTATATGAATCCAAACTTACTACTCCAATTGATGGAGCATTTATACAAAAAATCATACAAAATATCTCATAACAAATTGAGATATTATCTAGGATAACTAATAAGTATTTTACAACAATATAGAGACAGATGGTCTCGTAGATAAGAAAAATGATAACTGATGTTGTGTTGTTTCCTTCTTTTAAGAATGTGCTGGAGGCAGGCCCTATATCTTGGCTTGCTGCTATCCTCTTCAGTAATTCTATGTTGATTATTTCGTTTCACTGATACTCTTTAACTGCTCTGATACTCTTTGACCTTTGTTCATCCTTTTATCCTTTTTATCATGATATACTGTAGTAAATAGGAAAAAATTTATGTAAGGATAATTTTTTACAAAAGTTCCATCATTTCTTCCCACCATTGAACTTCTGGCACTCTGGTCCTTTGCAACTTTCTTAGTGTTTCATCAGCCTCAGTATATCTGAAGAAATTAGGCTGATTTGGGAACAAATGATTTACTTCATGCTCGAGATAAAATAAATTCTCCAATCTGTCATGAAGGTTTTTCCCTGTAGGTAATGCTGTTGTTGATGAACTGGTTGAAGAACTAGCTTGATTATCAGCATATTTGTCCAATTTTTCAACATAACTATCAAGGTCCATTAGCTTATCTTCTGCAACTATAGGACTAGGCAATCCTCTATTTAACAAAATATTCAATCTTTCTCTGAAGGAAATGATTTCTTCTTGCATATCTGAGCACCTTCGTTCTAAATTCTGTACCAGAGTTATTTTAGTAAAAACTCTCTTTATTTCCAGAATTGTTCCGGTCCTGTCCTGAATACCAATTTCTGCAAGTTGATTCTTAGTCTGAGTATTCAAAAAATGTATAAGTCTATTGGCCTCTTCTGGCATATTTACCAACTCTTGTCTTGATCTCTCAATCTCATCCAGAGCCAATTTAACTAAGTTATTATGTTCATCCATTATTTGAATTGAGGACCAAACATCCTTTATTGATTGAATGATATTATCCCAAAGAATATCATTTATTTCTTTTAAAGGTTTCTCCAATGTGAGATCCTTTTCCAATGCTTTGACTGTTTTTTCTAATTTGTTCACTTCTCTTGTTTTATCAGCAACACTCACTTTTGAAAGATCATATTTATGTTCTAGAGTGGCCAATTGTTCCTTTGTTTTATGAAGCTCTATGGCCTGAAGTTTCATATCTTCCATTGACTTTTTTAATTCATCAGTGTTCAAATTTGTAGTCTTGCTCTGTGACAATTCAGTGTTCCTGCTGTAGATACTGGAATATTTGCCTGCTTATCTTTTAATGCAATCTCAAGCTCTTTTTCAGTTGCAGTAAGTTTCTCATTCAATTTTAAGAGCAAATCCATTAGTTCTTCCTCAGAATTTTGTTTGATGATTTCTGCAGTCTGTGGATGTCTTGAGGCCGGTAACTTTAATTTTTTTCTCAGAGCTGCAATATCATCATCTTTTCTCTTGATCAAAGCTTCAATACCTTTCACATCTTTAGGATTATGACCCAAACCAATGATTATTTCCTCTAAAGTTTTGATTCTGTTATCCTTAGCCTGGGAGGAGGATTTTTCAAGCTGCAACTGTGTATTATTATTATCCAAATAATCCTGCAAC
Organism: Pinus albicaulis; assembly: GCA_034641835.2. Lineage (NCBI taxonomy): Eukaryota > Viridiplantae > Streptophyta > Pinopsida > Pinales > Pinaceae > Pinus > Pinus albicaulis. Next base: position 213,467,639 of record CM076573.1, read on the forward strand.
TTATGGGTCATCATTGATTTATCCATCAGAGTAGAATAAATCATCTCACCTGTTTTCCTGTGTAGCTCAATTTTATCTAAAGGATGGATATCCTTTGCTAAGACTTCAAAATTAGTCCTAGCGTAATCTGTAGCTGTCTAAGGCTGTTGCACCTTGGGCTTCAAATGGATCATTAACATCTTACCCTGTTGGATGTCATAAGCTGACATCAATCTTTCTTGATTTTTCGGAGCCATCTTCAAAAATTGGTTGTACACTTGAAGTCTAAGTGGATCGTTCCTGGCCTTTATATTGATGAATGTTCTTTTGATGTCCCAGGTAGTTTTTACTGGAGGTTTGAAAGAAGATATTTCTGCACTTTGTTGCCTTTGTATTCCCTGTTTTTGAAAATTAGTGGATGTCCCACTACCTGTATCTGTTTGCTGACTGTCTTCTCTTCCCTGGCTGTCAGGGATTTCCTGAAATGATTCATCTTCTAGAAGGGGAGTTAATTTATGCCTTTTAACATCTTGCTGTTCAGAAGAGCCACCAATAGGAGTAGTTGTTTCGGCCTCTCTCTTTTTTCCCTTTTCTATATTCAGAGGAGTTTGTAAAATAGAAATTTCTGGCTCACTGATCTGAGTAGGAGGAATTTGTCCTTGACCTTGTTCTTTAGAAGTCTCTGGTTGCTCTGTCATTATGAATTTTTCAATTATTTATATATCAGGCTCCTTTTCTTTTCCTTTAGATTCTACTGCTACTGTACTAATCTCCTGCAAATTTTGTTGTAAAGTCCTGGCTGAAGAAGATCCCTGCACCTGTCCAAAAGATTCTAGGTCAAGTATCTTTTCAAGATATTTCATTACATTTTCAACATTGACCTGCTCACTATCTTTTTCAACCAATGTCCCTTCTGTCCATTCATCCATATTAGCATATTGTTCTATTTCTGGGATTCTTTGATGGATGTATGGTGACAGTTTATTTTTCATTTTTCTATCACAGATAAAGTTGTTTGGATCATAAGGCACCCAGTAGAAACTCTTTTGTAGTCTGAGATAGTCTTCTAAAATCCTTTCAGCTTCCTTTCCTGCTTCCCTAGAGTTACAAATGAAGGGATCTAATTGGCTCTTGATCCTGAGTTGAGCCTTTTTCTTTGCATTGCAAAAATGAATTATATCTGAATTATTCATCTGCCTGAAATATTCTAATGCAAAGAGTCTCATTGGGACATACTTGGGCAGTTGGAATGGGCATAATTCACATCCATATATCCTGATCTCTGTGTAGTTTTGATATAGGTACCAGTCACCTATCTTGTACTGCTTTGAGAGCTGAAGGATTTTCTTGATTTCATTATTAATTCTAGGAGGAGAGACTCCTGTCAACAAGGTAGTTGTAGGATGAACAAAAAGGTCGACAAACTCATTATCGGAATAAGGAGAATCAGAGGAATTGTGAGTAATGGCAAACCAAAAGATGACTGACCTAGGATTCCCTTTGGCATCAAGTTTCTTAACATAGAAAGGGAAATTTTTTGACTGAAAGTAAATCATGAGATGATATATGACAAAAGAATACTTAAATACTCTCTCATTCTCAAATCTCATGAACTGATCATGGATTTTGTCAGCAATATAAGATGCAAAATCGTACTTTACAGCAGGAGGTTGTCCAGGGGTAAAAATGGATAACAATACTAGGGTTAGCTGATCAACATACTCACTAGTATTGAAGCCCATTATGGAAGATATCATGTTTAAAATAAGTCTACCCTCATCAGTAAAGAAAGTATAACCATAAGGGGGAGGGTTTTTAGGCTGATGCTCTAGTAACATGAAGGTTTGGCATAGGCGGTTTAACTCTTCATGGGATAACTTAGTAGATTTCTCAAGTAATTCAGCCATGGAAAGGGGAGTGAGAGCTTGACCAGGTTGGAATTGTAGCATTTCATTTATGGACTGAGCAGTTATTGGGAAAAGGACATTTTGACTTGGGGATAAAACTTCTTGTTGGTTGGGATCATAATTTGTGTAGCAATAATGGATTAACTCAGGAAAAATATGGACTAAGGGGAGAAGGTACATAGGAATATTTGATTCCCAAAGTCCAAAGATTTCATAACCATTCAAATAATTGTCTCTGCAGCGGAAAAATATTCAAAGAGGATTCTCACCTAGACGCAAGTCCTTAATTTGAAAATCCATATCGGCTAAAGGAAAATAATCCAAGTCCTTGTGAGGGGCATTGATGGGCACGACATTCAGAGCTACAGGAACTTCCATTTCTAGTTCTTGTGGATTCAGAAATGGAATTTCGGGGTTTTTGTGGAAAAGGGGCACAATTACCAGTTTTGGGAATCTAATTGTAGTTCTGGGAACGAAAAAGACCAAACTGAACTTCTTTTCAGACCTTAGTGAAGAATTAAAACTAAAACCAGGATTTTTTACAGAGTTTAGGGGGGAATTGGAATACATACCTGTTTACGGGAAATGAAACATGTTTAAACAGGCGTTGGTTATGACAGAAGAACCCTGAAATACTCGGCTTCAATTCTCTTCAGCAAGGTAACGGTCAGCAAGCGTTAACAGTTGGTTTTTGAATTTTGTTGCATGGAAGACTGGCTAGCGCACGGAACAATGAAAATGACGCAGACGCAATTTGTTTTATTTACAAAGTCAAAAGGGTGGTGAGTTTTTATTGATGACGTCAGCATGTGCGATGGTTTCGTCATAGAGGGATAGGAGCGGATCTTTGTTTGGGCCGCTCGCGCAGTGGAAATCTGGACCCGAAAAAGATTAGGGCGAATTTGTAAGAAATTCACATCACAACTCTCCCTCCGTACGCCAGCCCAACTTCGGACCCGAAAATATTAGGGCGGAATTCATTTGGTTTTCGCGTCACAAAATTGGCTGACGTCAGCAGGCTATTTTGGAACGCGAATTTGGTTTGAATTATGGTTTATCGCCGTTTGAAGTCCGACGGGCTCGACTTAAGAACAATTTTGTTTGATCCCATCTTATAAAATTTGTGCTGGTTTTCTTTGATAATACACATATTTATAATAAATCATGGGAATACCACACTAGTAAACATGTGGAAAATTTATATAAATTATTGAGAACAATCATTTTTATGTAAAAATATCCAAATGTGCTTTTGGGAAATAAGAATTCAAGTATTTGGTTCATATTGTTTTAAAGGAAGGAGTGAAGTTGGAGCCTCAAAAGATGCAAGCTATTACAAAATGACCTATTCCTAAGAAAATCAAGGTTCTAAGAAGATTTTTTAGACTTACATGATATTATTGATCATTTGTTAAGAATTATGCATGAATTTCAAGTCCACTCACATATCTCTTGAAGAAAATATCATTTATATGGAATGATGAGGCTACTTTGGCATTCTCTCTTTTAATGAATGCCATGTCTTCTACACCAACATCGGTTGCACCTACTTTTGGTAAAACATTCATAGTAGAGTGTGAGGCACTAGGACAAGGAATTTACGTAACATTAACACGATAAGGGATATCATTGGCTTTTAAAAGCAAGGAATTCAAAGAAAATATTTGGTGAAATCTACGTATGAAAAATAAATGGAAGCAATATTACATGCAATAAAAAATAGGGATAGTATATCATTGGGAGGTAATTTAAAGTCAAGATATACCATGATAGCATAAAGTATTTTTTGAAGCTATGGATTTCATTGGAAGATTAACAAAAATGAGGAGAAAAAATGCAAAGTTTTAATTTTGAGATAATCTGCAAAAAGGGTAAGGAAAATTTTGTACATGATGCTCTTTCTAAAATAGAAGAGGCCTCAAATTTATATCCAATTACATTTCTATTCCTAGGTGGCTAGAAGAAGCTTGCCATAATGGAAAAATGACAATAGTACTAAACAAAAACTAAAATTTATAAAGGATGGGATGAACTCTATGGAGCATTGGGAGTGAAAGAGAGATATACTTTGGTGCAAATGTAGAATATTTTTATGCACACAAGCATATTTGAATAAACAAATATTAAGGGAGTCCCATGTCTCTCTGATGGTAGGACGCAGGGTTCGTTAAAACATCTCAAAGGATCAAAAAATATATTTTTGGAAGGAATGAAGAAAGATATTCAAAATTTTGTAAGAGAAGGTCAGGTTTGCATAATAAATAAAGAGAGATAGTAAAATCTCTAGGGTTACTTCAACCATTCCACATACATATTCAAAGACTAGAAGATATATCAATAGACTTTATTACAGGGTTACTAAAATATAAAGGTAATTATTACATTTTTGTGGTCATTTATATAGACAAATTTTGTAGATTTTTTTGTAGAGCTCAAAGTACATAAACAACAAGCCAAGTGGCAGAAGTGTCCGTGAAAGAAATTCATAGTCTTCATGGTTTTCCTAAAGTAATAGTAACAAGAAACTTTTGGAAATAATTATTTAATATGAGTGGAGAAACACTAGCTGCCATGAGTTCTACATATCAAACACAATCAAATGGTCGAACAAAAATAGTTAACAAATGTTTTTAAGGTTATCTACAATGTTACTCTTTAGAAAAGCAATCTTAATGGATGAAGTGGGTTCCTCAAGGAAGAATGGTAATATGATACTATCATACTACCTATCACACATCTAATAAAATTTCCCCATTTAAGGCCCTTTATGGATATCCAACTCCTAGTATCTCATACTTTTTGCAAGATAAGTCCAAAGTATAGGAAACAGAGTCACATATGGAAAATACTAAAGAAACTTTGAAAATTATTATGGAAAACCTTCAAATGACATGAAACATGATAAAAAAACAAGGAGAACAACATTGAAGTGAAAGATAATTTGAGGAGGGTAATTGGGTATTTTTTAGATTATAGCATTATAAGCAATCTTCATTCAAGAAAAAGAAGAATAAAGAATTAGCTCAAAAATGCAATGTGGAAAAAGTCGAAGTTGGGATTAAATCAGCAAGGGTCCAAAAGTTGAAATACTCTATAAATTCGGGAGTTTTTTGAAAAATTCGGCAAAAATTCGGCGAAACTAAAAGAATACAAAAATATTCATTTTTGGAAAAAATCCTGATTTTTTCAAAAAAAAAAAAAAAAAATTATTAAAGAAACTACCTCACTCAAGATTTTTTCGAAAAATTCAGCAAAAGTTTGGGACTTTGAGGATAAAATCCTAACTTTTTCAGGGATGAAAAATTCATGGTAAAATGATCAATTCGTGATGAAATACCCACGGCTAAAGGGTTCGTTTGAAGTTTTGACAAAGGTTTTGTTATATGTTTTATATAACGCGCGGCGGAATAGTTTTATTGTTTATTAAGGTCCCACACAGTGATCAAATTTGAAGGGCAGGTCCGAATTTCAATTAGAAGGGCATATATCTATGTCGCCCTTCCATAATGAAAAGCTTTAAAAAAAAACTTTTCAATTGACCACAATAAATTATTTTTACATTTCATTTTCAGAAAGACAAAACCATCAATCTTTATATTAATAAAAGGCTGTTACATATACAACAATGAAGAAGGCTCCATCTTTCATTGCTTAAATATCTCATTGGCAATGTCAACATAAGTCTTGAAGACACTATTATAAGAGTTTGGATACATACCACCGGGATATAGGAGATTCTTATGTGTCAAATTGTGTAATGCAATTTTGACTTTGTCTCACAAGGAGCAACAGCATGGAGGTCTAGATTTTTCTTATAGATTTTTTTTATTATTATTTGAAACGTTGTTTATAGATATGAATACAACAATGAAATTATGAGCATGGTGGACAATTAGTCAAGCTCATGATGCCAAACCATGATGATGTAAGTTTGGAAATTAACATTTTTACATGTTAAAGACAAATAGTCAAAATCACTGACAACTTAGTATGCCATAATTAATAATCATTCCCTGTTCACTTTTGTTAATAGGTTTATGTCACACGATGATGCAGGGGAATTAGGCACTAGCCAGCAATGTAGGAGGTTTTTTCCACATGCTGTAGCTAGGAGGGTTCGAAAACATTTGAGTTGTAACAGCTAGGTGTCAAGACCTCAGCTGACTGTATTACTTAAACTAGTTAGAGTTGTAGGAGTCGAACGGTTTCAGTTAGTTGAATTATTATAATTAGACCTTTTGATTTCTAGAACGGTCCTCTCAGAGGAACCGAAGAGCCATATGTTATGTATATAAATTGTAATTCCTCGGATGAATAAAAGTAGAGAAGGAAGAGGAGAGTAGAGAGGGGATTTCTGCAATAAACCTCTGTGTGTGAACAATTGTTTCCAGTTAAATGATTTCCAAGCTTAGTTGCCATTGAATTATCTTGAACTGCTAATTGTGAAGAATTTTTTAACTGTGAGGCGATTGGGTACTGATAATTCCATTCTTCTGTCTTTGAATTCCCGTAAATTGTTGGATAACCCTGTGAACTCACCCCACCCGAAGGCGAGGTCTGTGTAGAGAACCGGGGTTGTGAACATTGTTCAAATATAAAAACCCCGCTTAATAAAGAGACAATATTGTTGTGCTTTCGGAACCTGACCCGAGGATTGGACATGAGTTAACAAACAAAAGGATAGCGGAACTAGACTTGCACCCGTGGTCAAGCCCTGTACCAAAACCACGAGCGGAATCACAAAAGCGGGTTGCCCATATCGCACCGCTTTTGCGGAGTAGGCGGTATTTCCTATTCGCGAGCGATTCCATAGGGAATGCAACACGTGGCGAAGTGACCCCGGAAAACAACCGTTTAACCCACGCCATCGCACGTTAAAGCCCGACGTTGGAAGCCGAGCGAAATTGCCAAGAGTCGTTGATTTGGAGAAGGGCCATCGGACGGTGGTCGCACGTTGAACTTGCCCGGAGGTTAACTAAGGTGTGCGGAGGATAGCCAGATACGATACGAGTGTTTGATTGGTTATTGATATATATAGGTGGGGCCGGAGTATAATGAAATTGTTTAATTAAACGATTGGCGGATAATTAGCATAAGTCTGGAGCGTGATTGTTGTAAAGCTGGGTGGTGAAATATAGAGCCGAAAGTTCATTACAAGTTATTTATTTAAAAAGAAACGTGGAGTATAAATACAAAGTGTTGAAAGTTAAACATTGTTAATAAGGCTTGGAGATAATATAAAGTCGGGAATATAAATTAAAGTCCAACCATTTTGGATAGTATTTATTTATCAAATTCTACGAATTTCTACGAATTTGATAAATAAACCCGAAGAAAGAAGAAGTCAATTAAGACTCAGGCTGGAGGAAAAGAACGGGGTAAACCAAGGGAAAATGCTGACAGAGCGATTGTAGACACACCGGCTCTCCTTAGGGGTCCAATTTCAGTTTTGTTGCGTCACACGATGATCTCTCTTCTCTGGCATTTACTTGTATTGAAGATAACTATTCTAGGAATAAGGAGTTATTTTCTCCAAAAATAACCCTAGCCAAACATTGACAATGCATCAAGGATATCTTTCTATGCTTCATAAGTACATATGTTCTACTTCTAAATCATGTCTTGGAAGTGGGTTTTTTGCTGGAAATTATTCACCGGGTGGTTTCATACCAAAGTCTTTTTCACATTTTCAGCATCCAATACATGAAAAAGATAATGGTTTAAAACAACATAAATATTTGAAATTTTGCAAGAATTGTCTGGCACACTTTGAATATGAATTTTGAAGTCAAGTGCATGATGCTGTATAGGATCAAGTGTCATTTTGAATACCAAATGTTTCACAAGAAACTTCTCAACATGCTACCATGCAGAGTTGCTTACAATCAAATAGATGAAAAAACACATACAAAAAACCTAGATAATAATCATGAATAAGCTTAATATTGAATTATGAACTGTAAAGGAACTTACAAAATGTGACATTACGAACCTAGTCAAGCGCACAAGCAAAAATATCCTGGACATGACCCTGGTTGACAAGTTGTATTGCTCATGATGCAAGAGGATTTGTACCTGCACTGCCAAGTCAATCAAAATCCATCATTATGTATACAATAAATACAAGTAATTGATGTAGTATTTTTTACTCTAAGATGCATTCTTATGATAATTTTAGAACATATGTTGAAAATTTCAAAACATACCTGAATAAGCTCCTCTTCGTTTCAAGAACAATTTATTGGAGTCGCATGAACTTGGAACAAGCCTCCCACGATCTGAAAGAGTAGCAACTAAGTCAACGGTGACTTTTTTGTTGCTACGTTGGATCGAGGGAGGTTTGCTCCAAGATTAAATCGCTCCAATAAATTATTCTCTACTAAACAGGGCCAACCACGTGAAGGTGGAAGCTCTTATGGCCCCTCCCCCTCACATCACTCTCAATTCCCCAATACCCAATCTATATTTCATTTTTTACTTTCATGAGCATAAAAAAAAATATTCAATAACTAATAAAAAAAAAATTCAACAAAAAGTACGCAAGGAAACATTGCAATTAATGCTTGACATAAAAATAGTATGATAAATTAGTTTTTTATATAACGCAAAAAACGTTCCAAGTATGGTCATTGGTAACGTTTGTCTTATAATAATACAATATTTTACATTATCGAATTTTCTTTTTCTTCTTCCTATTTTTAAAGCTCTTAATTACATCATCAATATCATCATGCTCTGCTCCTGTTTCGTGCCTTTCGACCCGCACTGCTGACCTAGTTGCGTAGTCACGATGTCTGGTCTCATCCAGTGACGGGGCATCGCCTACAAAAACAGATAATATTAAATTTTAATTGTCAGTTTTTAAATATCATTGAACTAGTTCGGTAATATTAATAAAAAAAAAAATTGCAATGAGATTATTTACCTGGTGCACTAGTTGTCGGCGCTGACCTAGTTGCGTAGTCACGATGTCTGGTCTCATCTAGTGACGGGGCATCGCCTACAAAAACAGATAATATTAAATTTTAATTGTCATTTTTTAAATATCATTGAACTAGTTCGGTAATATTAATAAAAAATATTGCAATGAGATTATTTACCTGGTGCACCGGTTGTCACCACTGACCTAGTTGCGTAGTCATGATGTCTGGTCTCATCCAGTGATGGGGCATCGCCTACAAAAACAGATAATATTAAATTTTAATTGTCAGTTTTTAAATATCATTGAACTAGTTCGGTAATATTAATAAAAAAATTGCAATAAGATTATTTACCTGGTGCACCAGTTGTCACCGCTGACCTAGTTGCGTAGTCACGATGTCTGGTCTCATCCAGTGACGGGGCATCGCCTACAAAAACAGATAATATTAAATTTTAATTGTCAGTTTTTAAATATCATTGAACTAGTTCGGTAATATTAATAAAAAAAAAAATTCAATGAGATTATTTACCTGGTGCACCAGTTGTCGCCGCTGACCTAGTTGCGTAGTCACGATGTCTGGTCTCATCCAGTGACGGGGCATCACCTACAAAAGCAGATAATATTAAATTTTAATTGTCAGTTTTTAAATATCATTGAACTAGTTCAGTAATATTAATAAAAAAAATTGCAATGAGATTATTTACCTGGTGCACCAGTTGTCGCCGCTGACCTAGTTGCGTAGTCACGATGTCTGGTCTCATCCAGTGACGGGCATCGCCTACAAAAACAGATAATATTAAATTTTAATTATCAGTTTTTAAATATCATTGAACTAGTTCGGTAATATTAATAAAAAAAATTGCAATGAGATTATTTACCTGGTGCACCAGTTGTCACCGTTGGGACTATTGCCCTGTCTTCCTCTCTGGTGGTAAGATCCTCAAGGGAAACATTCTCTGTCATTTAAACAAAAAACGTTATAAGGACAACCATCAAGGTATAATTAGAAAAAATTATAAGTGGAAATTCATTACCGTCACGGCCCTCACTGATAGTAGCATTGTCGACCTGGTCCCTACTACAATGATTAGGTTGCACGTGAGGATCATCTACATTTGGCTCTAAAACTGGGTTATTTGCGTCGTCGGTAGTGTTGCTCCCCTGATTTAAACAAAGTTGTTAGACATTAAATTTATGGATGAAAACAAACATATTGAAAGGTTAATGTTTTACCTTATGAGGCATTCTGGATCTTGGGACCTGCCCCAAGCTTATGTGACGTTCAACTACGGCTTGATAGCCGAAATGGAAAGCGATATTTTTATCTTCCTCTGTTGTTTCTGTTCCGAAGTCATCACCCTACATTACATATGTCTGTGTATTTTTAATCATATTTGATAGGATTAAAAAAACGTTGGAAGGTGATACAATTAATTATAAGATGTTTAGCTACTTAATTACAATTCTTGCGGCCAATTTCAAGTAGCCGCCCTGGCCTAGCTTGTGATGGCCCTTTTTTTCAATCCTAGCTTTGGTTGCCTTTGAGGTGTCAGGCAACCTAGCATCAAAAGATTAAAGTCAAATATGACGTAGCACACTTTTATTTTAGACATAGAGAAAATTAAAGCTATTGAATTAAAGTTGTAATTTACCTTGCGGGTCCAGTTGGCATTTTCCTTCTTTCTTTGCCCTTTTCTCTTTTCCGTCATGGATGAGTGCTCTCCACTCACTCTCTGAAACTGCGAGAGGACGCTCATATCTAGGGTTAAATTGCAATTGCGTCCTATAGGTGTCCCTAGTATATTTCAAATATTTGCCGGCTACCTGAGCCACCGCTTTTCTGTCAAATGTGCCGACCCCAAAAAGGGCTTCTAGATAATCTAAAAGTTCTTTTTCAGGTTGGAATTCTGGGAATTCCACCCTGTACGTATGGTTGGGCCAAAAATTACCAACGCATGGCTCTCCAGAATCCTGTAGAACTCATTATTTCCTACACAGAATAAAACCAAAAGAAAAAGAAGATATTATCATTAATTTAAAAATAAAAATCATGATAAATATGTTTTAGATAAAGTACATGAAATACTTAAAATATTAAAATTTACCTGGGAGTTGTACATGCTTTATAGGGACACCCTCATCGTTCACCAACAACATGCCATTAATGGTCCCTGTGGAGCTGACACGTGTAGCTCCAGGAAACGCAATAATGTAGCTGGCCATATCAGCCTCATCATTGCCAACACGTTCAGCAGTTGGCTGGGTGTCAGCTTGGGTAGGGTGTGTTTCTTGGCTAGCACCTAAAGGAGTAGAAGGTGTACGAGAGGGTTGTTGGGCAATCTCTTGCCCTTGTGTCCCACTACCACCAACACCGGGTTCAGCAAATGCCAGAAGACGCTACATACAAAAGAACTTTTTGTTAGTTTAGTCAATGTAAAATTTAAAAATCAAACTATCACAATTCATCTCATGCAGAACAAAAAAAATATCCTTTTGAATTTTTATTATTACCTGATATGTTTCTAGCTGGCTCATAAGTTGTTTTATCCTCTCTTCTGTTTCAGGTGTTTGAGGCACGTCTATCAAAGTATTAAATTTCGACCTTGCATCTCGTGCCTTTTTTCGCAACAAGAACACTAGAGTTAGGGATGAAGAAATTTCTTCCTCAAAGAGGGAATCATCAGGCGTACCATGGCTAGGTGTCTGCATATTTGAACAAAATTAATATTATTTCAATTATGTAAATAACTAAAATACCTGAAGATAGAGAAATGCTGGCACTTTACATGTGTTCTTCCCGCGCTCTTTTAAGCGTCATCCCTCTGCCGGGTTTGTGTTGATACGACAAGATGATGGAGCTTAGTGAAATGAAGTCGCCTTCACTAAGTGGGCCCGCAGGCAAATTCTAGCGCAAAGTCTATTTTTAGACTATGTCTATTTTTAGACATACGGAGCATAATTTGGGAATTCCAGTTGGAGATTCTTGAAGTATGCGACATGTCGGTAAAAATAGATGAGACCCTTATTTTTAGGACCCAGGCTATTTTTAGACTGTGTCTCCTAAAAATATGGAAGTCAAATATTATTTACCCATAATAATATTTTGACTATAAACAACAGTTTACTCTCTTGGAGCACTTCAGTTCGAGTCATGGAGGTGGCTCATGCAACTGACAGAGGAATCACGTGGTTCCTAGGGTTTGATGGCATCTTGCATGGTTGACTTCAGTTGGACTTCAGTGACAGAAGTTTTGGAGGAGTTAATGGGACAGATAGTGGAGTTGTGTTCTGTTTATCTTAGTTGAACTAGTTGAGATTAGTTTAACTAGCTAATCAATTAGTTATGAGTGGAGTGAATTAAATATTATTTAATTCATTAATTAGTAACTCATTAGTCGACTCAAGAACACATCAGTTCACTACAGTGCATGATCAGTTCAGTGGAGACCAGTGAAAGAGGTAGATGAAAGGGTGAGTATAGCTATCAGTTGGAGGATCAGTTGTGCATGAGATTTGCACCACACTTGGAGGAATTGTCCATGACAATTGCGTAGTCAAGCCAAGGAGATTCGAACCTTGGATCTCTACATAACCAGGCCATGATTGCGCAATAGAGGCAAGGCAAATAGCAGTGAGTTTTGAACCAGTAACCTGTTCAAAACTAAGCTAGTTTGTGAGTAACTGTATGAGAAAGTACTGAGTACTTGTGAGGATTATTGTACTGAGTTTGTTACTTGATTTATCCATTATAATATACACATATAGCTGCGGGGTTTTCAACTATAGGCTTTCCCCATACATACTGAGTTAATGTGTGATTGATTTGATGTGCGATCGCTTCTATTATTTCCGCATGTGACAATTAATTGTAGATGAGATTATGTGTTATGCATGCAATTCGAAATTGATGTGTAATCGGATTAATCTCCATTGAATAAGTGATTTATTCAGCTAATTTCTACATGGTATCGGAGCGAGATTAATTGTCGAGATCTATTACGGTGATTGCAAACTTATTTCCTCGGACAGAGTCTGCATACGGGCCAGGAAGCCTCCGGATTCATCTTTCTTCGGAAAGTGAAAGGTCTGGTTAACGCCCCTTGCAGTCAATCTCTGATTTGGAAATAACTTGTTCTCAAGTGTAGATCGGAAGCGATAGAGCTTGGAGTTTGGAATTCGAATTTTACAGCAGCTTTGTTTTCTTGGTGCCAGTGTTGAAAATGTCTTTCAACGGGTTGCGACTCGAATATGCTCTTGAAGGCAGTTCGAATTATGTTGCATGGAAGGATCGCATGGAAGCAGTATTAGAAGATAATGGTCTGAAGGAGTTCGTAGATACGGATGTCCAAAAGCCCACTGATGCAGCTGAAGTCGAAGCATGGAAAAAGAAGATGGCGAAATGTCGAAGGATCCTGTTGGAGGGCGTCAAGGATCATATTGTATCCAGCCTGCATGGAAAGGCTACTCCATATTTAATGTGGAAAGCTTTGACGGATCTATTCCAGAGTAAGAGTGACCAAAGGAAGCTGGCGCTCAAAGATAAGCTCAGGAACATCAAGATGGAGAAGGGCGACAGTATCGCAAAATACCTCACGAAGTTCACTCAATGCAGAGATGAGCTGGGAAGTGTGGGAGTTACTGTCGATGAAGAGGACATGGTCGACCTGGCTCTCCTTGGTCTTCCGAAGGCTTGGAACTCATATCAAGATAGTGTCAATGGTCGGGAGAAGCTGCCGGGATGGGAGCGCCTTTGGGCGGATCTCATGCAGGAGGAGATAAGGAGGACTCCTCGAGATGGATCTTCATCAAAGGGAGCTGATGAAGAAAACTGCGCTTTGGTGTCCAAAGCAAAGAAGGGGAAGGGTAAGAAAACCTCTCATTCTGGTGCTAAGGGTAAGAAGCAGGATATGGCGAAAATGAAGTGTTTTCACTGCCATGATCACGGACATTATGCTACCAATTGTCCAAAGAAGAAGAAGAACAAGCAAGCGGGAAGATCTGCAGATGGAGAAGCTTTGGCTTCACAGTTCGAGCTTGACTTTTCACTGATTTCATGCTTGGTTTCAAGTGTGATGGGATCGGTGTGGTTCTTGGACAGCGGTGCGTCATTTCATATGACGGGAGATCGGGATTTGTTCTCAGATCTGGAGGACAAAGATTTAGGTGTGCACATCGAGATGGGCGATGATGGTAGATACAGTGCGACTGGTATCGGTACCATATCCTTTCAGAGGGAGTCTGGTAAGCCCTTTGTATTGAAGGATGTCATGCATGTACCTGGATTGAAGAAGAACTTGATCTCTGTGGCGATGTTGGAGGATAAAGGGTATGATGTGGTCTTCAGCGAAGGAAAAGCCTTCCTGCGCAGTAAGACTACTGGAGAGACCCGGAAGATAGGGGTTCGAACTCAGAACCTTTATCAGTTGCAGGTAGATGACTGCGCAGCTATGGCATGCAAGGCGGGAGAAGTGGTGAGCCGGGATGATGAGGGCGAACTATGGCACAGGAGATTGGGCCATCTTCACCGTGGAGCTTTGAAGATTCTGCAGCAGATTTCTACTGGACTTCCTAAGGGCACCCTTGCGCAGTCAGATCAGTGCAAGGGGTGTACTTTAGGGAAGTATGTGAAAACCACCTTTCACGAGAAGGATAGTCGCGCCACGACGATCCTTGAGAGAGTTCACACAGACGTGTGTGGTCCTTTCTCAGTTGCTTCGACAGCAAAGCACAAGTAGTATGTGATCTTTGTTGATGATTTCTCTCGAAAGTGCTGGATCTTCTTCATGCAGAAGAAGAGCGATACATTCGCGAAGTTCTGTGAGTTTAAAGCACTGGTCGAGAAGGAGTCGGGGAAGAAGGTGATTTCTCTAAGGAGTGATAACGGTGGTAAATTCATCTCGGCTGAATTCAAGGAGTTCTGCAGCGCAGAAGGGATTCGGAGAGAGCTCATCGCACCCCATAACCCACAGCAGAACGGGGTGGCTGAGCGGAAGAACAGAACGATCGTGGGTGCTGCACGGGCGATGTTGCATGATCAAGGCCTACCCCTTCACTTGTGGGCTGAGGCATGCACTACAACAGTGTATGTGCAGAACCGTTGTCCTCACAAGGTTCTTGGCATGAGTACACCGGAGGAGGCTTATTCTGGCAAGAGGCCTGATATTTCCCATTTGTGGATCTTTGGTTCTCCTGTCTACATGCATGTGACGAAGGATGCGAGAAGGAAGCTAGATCCAACTGCTGAGGTTGGAATATTTGTGGGGTACACTGATACACCTCACAACTACCAGGTGTATTTGTCAGACAGTCGCAAGACTGTTGTGCGACGGGATATAAAATTTCAGGAGGAGAAAGCCATGCGGTGTTCGCTTGAGAGGGAGCTACACTTGCATGCAGATGAGGAGCTGTTAGTTCCTAAGGAGGAGCTTCCGGATGTGGATCAGCCACAAGAGGAGGTTCAGAAGGTGGAAGAAACCACCCAGGCAGCGCCAACCATCAGAGGGCGCATGCGCACTATAGAAGCTGAGCGACTGGCTCGGGATGCAGAGAAGGTTGTAGGACCACCTACAGCACAGCGCAGATAGAGACAGTCACCGGATCGGTACACTGGATACATGGCTCTTATGAGTCAATGTGTTGTGACAGAGCCATCCTCTTTTGAGGAAGCTGTGGAGGAACCCGCATGGGTTGATGCCATGATCGAAGAATATGATTCGATCATCGGGAACAGTGCATGGGAGATTGTCCCAAGACCGGTTGGGAAATCAGTGGTGGGTTCGCGATGGATCTACAAGGTGAAGCAGGCAGCTGACGGGAGTGTGGAGAAGTACAAGGCGAGATTTGTCACCCATGGCTTTTCACAGATCGAGGGGATTGACTATGAGGAGACCTTTGCACCTGTCGCAAGGTACTCTTCCATACGGACGATCCTTGCTCTCTCAGCGCAGATGGGGTGGCACATTCATCAGATGGATGTGAAGACTGCGTTCCTTAATGGAGTTATTGAGGAAGAGGTGTACATAGAGCAGCCTGAAGGTTTTGAGATCTTCAGCAGTGAGTCGCATGTGTGCCGACTCAAGAGAGCACTGTATGGGCTGAAGCAAGCACCTCGTGCTTGGTACACTCGGATAGACAGCTACTTCACCGGGCTTGGATTCTCCAAGAGTGAGGCGGATCCAAACCTGTACCAGATTGTGGTAGAGGGGAAGCTGTTGATCATCGTACTGTATGTAGATGATCTGATTTTGACTGGCGATGAGCCGTTGATACTTTCATGCAAGGAGGATCTTGCACGAGAGTTTGAGATGAAGGACTTGGGCATCCTTCATTATTTCCTGGGATTGGAGATTTGGCAGCGCAGCGGAGGACTGTTTGTTTCTCAGGGCAAGTATGCCCGGGAGATTCTGGAGAGGTTCAACATGCAAGGCTGCAAGCCTGTTGACACTCCTCTTCCTTGTGGTTGGAGGAAGGAGGATGCTACTTCAGCGGAGGTAGTGGATGCCACTGTCTATCGACAGTTGGTGGGGTCGCTTATGTATCTGGTCAATACACGACCCGATATATGCTATGCAGTTAACCAGCTTTCGCAAGCTATGGTTAAGCCTGCCAAGCTCTTTTGGAAGGCGGGCAAGCATGTATTGCGCTATATCAGAGGCACATCGGGATATGGTCTATGGTACAGACAGGAGGATGGAGTGAAGCTTTAAAGCTGATGCGGTCAGGCGAGGAGTCAACGGACCAGGAAGAGCACTTACGGAGGAGTTTTCGGCATTGGGTCCGCGACGATTTCCCGAAATGCAGCGGGAACGAATCCGTCTTCGATTCCAGCGGCCAGAGTAAATGGCGCAAGTTTAGCATTTGCATCTGCGAGGAGCTAGCCCCGGATGAGGAAGATTCTCGTCGGATTGTTCGAGTCACACTTGGAGCCTACTGTGATTTATTGTGATAACAAAAGTTGCATTAAACTCTCGGCTAATCCATTATTTCATGATAGGTAAAAACATCGACATCGGGTACCATCATATCGGAGAGATTGTGTTCGTGGAGAATCATCATGCTTTCATATGTTCCCAGGATCGGGATCTTGAAACATCTGACCGAAAGCTCACCGAGAGCAAGTTCGAATTCCCACAGAGGTAGAGGATAGGGGTTGAGATAATCCATATCTTGCGAGAGAGCAGCAAGATGATGGAGCTTAGTGAAATGAAGTCGCCTTCACTAAGTGGGCCCGCAGGCAAATTCTGGCGCAAAGTCTATTTTTAGACTATGTCTATTTTTAGACATACGGAGCATGGTTCGGGGATTCCAGTTTGAGATTCTTGGAGTATGCGACATGTTGGTAAAAATAGACGAGACTCATATTTTAGGTCGAAAGAGGTCGAAGTCTATTTTTAGACTGCCTCTCCTAAAAATATGGAAGTCAAATATTATTTACCCTTAATAATATTTGGACTCTAAACAACAGTTTACTCTCTTGGAGCACTTCAGTTCGAGCTACAGAAGTGGATCATGCATCTGACAGAGGAATCACGTGGTTCCCAAGGGTTTTATGGCATCATGCATGGTTGACTTTAGTTGGACTTCAGTGGCAGAAGTTTGGTGGAGTTAATGAGACAGCTAGTGGAGTTGTGTTCTGTTTATTTTAGTTGAACTAGTTGAGATTAGTTTAACTAGCTAATCAATTAGTTATGAGTGGAGTGAATTAAATATTATTTAATTCATTAATTAGTGACTCATTATTCAACTCAAGAACACATCAGTTCACTACAGTGCATGGACAGTTCAGTGGAGACCAGTGAAAGAGGTAGATGAAAGGGTGGAGTTAGCTATCAGTGGCGACATCAGTTGTGCATGAGATTTGCACCACACATGGAGGAATTGCCCATGATGATTGCGCTGTCAAGCCAAGGAGATTCGAACCTTGGATCTCTATTTAGACAGGCCATGATTGCGCAATAGAGGCAAGGCAATTAGTGGTGAGTTTTGAACCAGTAACCTGTTCAAAACTAAGCTAGTTTGTGTGTAACTTTATGAGAAAGTACTGAGTACTTGTGAGGAGTATTGTACTGAGTTTGTTACATGATTTATCCATTATAATATACACAATAGCTGCGGGGTTTTCAGCTATAGGCTTTCCCCATACATATTGTGTTAATGTGTATGATGATTTGATGTGTTATCGCTTCTATTGACTCATGTGACAATTAATTGTAGATGAGATTATGTGTTATGCATGCAATTCGGTGAAGGCTTAATTGAGGTTCTCCATTGAATAAGTGATTTATTGACTAATTTCTGAGGTTGTTCTTTTGCCTTGCCCTGATCAATCTGCCACATTGCAATAAAATTATAAATGTAAAAACTTGAAAACAATATCTAACTTGAAAACACAAAATGAAAAATGAAATAATTTCTAATAAGACACCGGAAGACAGAGTTAGAGTTTCAAATATGCCTTGCATTGAATTCAGTCCTGGAAACATGTCATTGCACATTAAAGCACCCAAACAAGAGACGAGTTGACAATGAAGACCTTATTGAATATATTGTTGGAGCAACTTCTAGTAAACTTGTTGTGAAGACCTTGAGGACATTTTTGGAGCAACATTATTGAAGCTGATGGTATAGCATTGTTGGAGACGATCTTGAAGGACCTTGAAGTGAAGCTTATGGAGCAACTATTGAAAAATCCTTAGAGCATTTAAGTAAGGCACTTTCTATCTTCCAACACCTTTTTCCTTTCAATATCCTTTAAACGATTTTGTTGATATTTAATGTTTGAAATCACGTTATAATTCCTTGATTATATGTGTTTGGGGACTTTCCCTTTGAAATTACCCAAAAATACCCTGGCAATTTTATCTTGAGGATGCATGTCTGACCCTATTGTTCAATATTTTGATTGATAGTAGTAAACATAGAGAGTTAGGGGGCTCTTGACTTGGTTTGGTTGGGCCATTAGATCCCTAACATATACTAGGGAGAACCCCCCTTGAGTTGGAGGAGAGCTAGCCCGAAGTGAAAAGAGGTTGGTGAGGTGACAATGGGGCGATTGAATTACACATGGTATCACACTTTAGCTTTAGGACTTTATCTTGAGAAGTGTGAGATTTTGCTATATCAATTCTCAAATTTTTAACAACACTATTGTTAAGAACTAATTTGAAGTGATGTTGAGGGGTTTGGGGGTATAAGAAACAATACCATTTAAAAACTAGGGTTCTCAGTCCTTGGCATTCCTTCACCTGGGCCTATGGGCACACTAGAATAATTTCACACTAAACCATGAAAACTTAAAATTAACTTAACAGATCCATAAATTAATAATAATCATAATTCATAATTTCCTATTGTACGATATGATGCAAATTATTCAAACATGAAGCAATGAAGACATGCAATGTCTGAATTTCAAGATTGATGAACCAATACAAGAAGTTAGAAACTACAACTTTGATTCAATACTATGTGTCCTAACTCCAGGAAGGAATCTAGTTTGTAGTATAGAACATGCATCGTGTATTATCAATTCTTAATTGACAACAACTAAAGGTCATCTACCTCATCAATTCCTTCCCATTTTTGTGTTTTTATGTTATATTCCTTATAAAAGTGTCAAATTTCTCTCAAAGTAAGCAACCACTGAATAAAATAAAAAATAGTTGAGATATGATTGAGAAATGGTCATTTATTTCTTGAAAGGATCTTCACAATTTCTTGGGTTGTTTTTCATCTCAAGAAACAAGAAATGACCTAAGAAACTATCGTGATGTAATATAAGAAACAACACGGTGCAATGGCCATTTTCAAAGCCAAATGATGTCCATTGAGGACATGGCCTTTATTTGGTTTCTGTTTCATAGGAGTTTCGGGTAGAAATGGAACTTTGTTGTACCATTTCCAGTAGTAAAAAGGGAAAACCTTCTTTTTCCATGGGAAATAATTTACCTTTCCTTTTCAAGATAATCTAAATCACAAAAAATATGAACTATACTGCACACATTCTTGGATAATGTGAAAGTGGAAAAGGAATACCCTACACAAGTGATGCACACATGTACATTTGAACACTAATAGATTTTTGTAGTTGAAATGCAATGCTTTTTTCATTTAAATGTAGGGTTTTTAAAGCAGGGAGAAATAATGGCTGCCAAATTAATAAGCGTTTCTTTGGGAAAAATTTAAATCTTGTATTGGGTGATGAAGATAATAGAGGGTATTGAATCTTGATTCTTGACATCTAGAGAGAACCCTACAACCTAACACAATCTAATGGAATTGACCAAAAAAACCCAAATAGAGTCAACCCTACTATAGGAGGAAGGGCCTGCAGTAAGAACTTACCATTTTGCAAGAGTTGAGGACGAATGTTATTCTACAAGAGCTGAGGGCGAATGCAGGGCGAATTTTGTTCTGCAAGAAATGAGGGCGAATGCAGGGCGAATGCAGGGCGAATGCTATTCTGCAAGAGCTCAGGGCGAATGCTGAGGGCGAATGCTGTTCTGCAAGAGCTGAGGGCGAATGCTATTCTGCAAGAGCTGAGGGTGAATGTTGTTCTACAAGAGCGGAGGGCGAATGTGCGCGTGATATCAGACGTTAATGTAGCACACATGTACATTTGAACACTAGTAGATTTTTGTAGTTGAAATGCAATGCTTGTTTTCATTTAAATGTAGGGTTTTTAAAGCAGGGAGAAATAATGGCTGCCAAATTAATAAGCGTTTCTTTGGGAAAAATTTAAATCCTGTATTGGGTGATGAAGATAATAGAGGGTATTGAATCTTGATTCTTTACATCTAGAGAGAACCCTACATCCTAACACAATCCAATGGAATTGACCAAAAAAACCCAAATAGAGTCAACCCTACTATAGGAGGAAGGGTATGCAGTAAGAACTTACCATTTTGCAAGAGCTGAGGGTGAATGTTGTTCTGCAACAGCTGAGGGTGAACGTTGAGGGCGAATGCTGAGGGAAAATGTTGTTCTGCAAGAGCTGAGGGCGAATACTGTTCTGCAAGAGCAGAGGGCGAATGCGTGCATGATATTAGACGTTAATGTAGCTATTGCGACAGATAAGAAACAATAAAATCATTTTTATGTAGCGCGCATATAAGTTTCATATTTGTATTTAGCGCGCATATAAGTGTCGTTATACTGACGGAGGAAAAGGCATCGCTATTGCGATGAAGGCCTCCAAACGTCGCAATTGCGACACTTAGACATTGTGTCGCACTTGCGACGTTTAGAGGCAGTCGTCGCAATAGCGACACGTTGGGCCATAGTTTCGCAATTGCGACGTCTTCCTTCAAACTTCACAATTGCAACACTTTTCTAAGTGTCGGTATTGCGAAGTGTTGGAATTTCCACCAAATGTAGTAGTGCGGGAGGGGGCAAAGTGCCGAAGGTGCTGGCCCTACCCTGAGAGAAACCATAGCCCATGGGAGGTTGAGCATACGGATTAAAGAGAGCTCCAACGATACCATCAGCGGCATGAGATGCCCCTGGTGCATTAGCACCACCAGGTCTAGGAAGATCAGGTAGAACGGTATAAACATAACCTGACTGAGCATAGATTAGATCATATTTTAACGCAATTTGGAGAGTGGCTTCTTCGGTTTGAGGAAATTGTGATGCGACATCTTTCCCGATAGGCGGAAAGAGAGTCCTAAGGAACCAGTCCATCTAGACATGGTCTTCGAAGGTAGGGGCTCGACATAGGCTCCTTCTTCTCTGCCATTCCTAAACATGGTCGGAAAGGTGGGTCGCAGATGATTGACGGAAAGAGGTCAAGAGCTCGGTACCAATGCCATAACGCAGGGGGAGCTGGAAATAAGACAAAAAATCCCGAGCCAGAGTCACAAAGCTGGTATGAGAGGAAGGGTCCTAATCTACATACCACTTAGAAGCTTCACCTGTAAGCGTTCATTGGAACAACCAAAGATAAAAAAATTCATCGGTAATGGAATTAGACGAACACCACATGTGGAAAGATCGAACATGATTTGAAGGATCTTGTCCAGCAAGACCTTCAAACTTTGGGATGTCTGAAGGGAGCTTTGTCGGCATAGCAGGCCAACTAGCATCATGGTATATAGGGTCATTTATCAACTGGTCAAAATCAGGGAGGCTGAGGCCTACCATGAAAGGGAGCAAGGGTGCAACTGGGGTAGTGTCTGTTTCAGTCCCACTAGGGGTATTCCCAGCCTGAGGGCCAGGGTTGCCACCAATAGCAGGTCATGTACCAGATATGGTGAAGGTGTCAGGAGGAGAACCGAAGGCGGAAGGAGAACCCAAAGGACCAGAAGAAGAGTCGGTGCACAGACTCGGGGGAGGACTAACTCGAACCCTACGTGGGGGGGTAAGTCTTCCTACTGAAAACTGAGGATGAAGGCCAAGAAGTCTCCGGGATAAACGTCATGGTGGCAAAATGGTGATGATAGAAACATGACACAAGGGAAAAAGAGACCAACAAGGTCAGGGAGGTGTAGGATCAAGTGATTACAATGTCGAAACAAGGGAAAAAAGGTGCGGGATCTATTGATTTCAATGTTTTAGAGTCTTTGCTTGGCGGTGTTAGCCAAGCCCTTTTTCACTTAGGGTGTGTGTGTAAAAGTGTGTAAATTTTAATTTTTAAACCCAGACGTTTATAGAGAAAAAATAAAAAGTGTGTTGTATAGTTGCAAATAAACCTACAAATGTTAGTATATAGGCCTGCAAAACATAAAATAAACAGCTAATAATGCACTAATCTAAACCCAAGGAGGCGGGTCTCTCAACAACTATTCTATAGGTGAGTAAAAAACTAATCAAAACACACTAAAAAAAATTCTAATAGATCTAGGGTCAAGAGGGACAGAGATCTAAAAGACAAAAGATGTTGGAAAGTGGTGCAGAAAAACAGCAACAAATCAGAGGAAGAATTGTTGTAGAAGAAGTGGCGAAAGGCTATCTCCTGAAGGGAAACGGAGTGAACCCTAGAGGAAATCCAAAACAGAGCTAGATGAGGTGGTTTTGATGGATAATAAGCCGATCTGAAGTGGATCTAAAGCTGAAGACTCTGAAATTTTAGACAATCTGCAACAGTAAACACTCTTCCACAAAAAGTGGAGGGTACTGAAGCCCTAGGGGGCTAGGTTCCCTCTTAGTTGAGCAAAACAGAACAAGTACAGGTCCAAAATGGGTGGAGACGGAGGTTAGACAATCCTGAAAAGAGGCTTAGCAAAACCTAGAAAACTTTCAAAAAAATCCCTGCACAAAGTCCAGGTCACAGTTTTTGGCCTGTTTTCAGCAGAGGTCGCACTTTTTGGGCTGTAAAGTGCGCCATGGAGGTCTAGGTCACAGGTTTTGGGCAGAAAAGTGAGACCTGCACTTCCAGCACTCTCGGCGACATATTTCAAAAAAATTTGTCGTCTCAGCTGCGGCTGATGTCTATCACATGCGCAATGGGTCCGAAAACACGTGGAAGTTAGAACTTTTATCGTTTTAGGGTTTTATGGGTTAAAAAAAACATCAAGAATAAGCAAAACAAGGGGCTGAAGATAAATCTTATGGTTTGAAGCAGCTTGATATGCAAGGATCAGAAAAACAACAACGGTCGTAATGGTAAACCCGTGTGGAGTCGCCAGTTGTTAGTATGAGTCTTGATTCGAAGTGTACGAAAAGAGACCACTTTAGTTGCGCATAACTAACAGCCCTAACAGCATAAATAACTGCTAATATCTTCAGATTTGCAATTAGATGATCAAGAGAAACGCTGCAAAAATCTAGATCTGTGCATTAGAAGACATTAAACAGTAGAAAAATAAGATTTACTCCATAGATCCAATAGACAAGACAAAAATTTATCCAATGAAATTTTTATTAATGGCACCTAGGAGGAAAACACAAGAGGGTGTTCCCTGTTCTCCTCAATGGGATGGGTTCTTGTGAGTCCTCAGCACTTCAGATTTAGCATTTCTCTCTCTTGATGGTGTAAAAAACCCAGAAAAAATGGAAAAGTATGGCTATGATTATGGATCAATAGCCAGACCAAGTGTTGAGATCCATAGTGATCTTTAAGCAACAAAAGGTGACAAATGAATGGGAAAACCCTTCTATTTATAACAAAATATTGAGTTAGTCTAGAGATTGGTGCATAATTAAAATATTATTAACCAAATCTAGATCCAACTTTTATGGAATATTTTATTATATTTGTTGGAGGGAAAAGGGATTTGACTTGAGTCAAATCCCCTTATTTGTAAATAATAAATAAATAAATGATTTATTTATCATTTTAAGGATGTGATTAAGTAATAATAAATAAATAAATGATTTATTTATCATTTTAAGGATATGGTTGAGTAATAATCAAACAAATAATGATTTATTTAATTATTTAAGAGTGAATTAGTCATATTTAACAAAGAATATTATTTAAATAAGATTTAAACAATTATTCTTTAGAAAATAATAAAATAAATAATGATTTATCTAATTAATTTCCTTGTTTTAGGTTAAATATAACCAGAAATGTTAATTAAACTACTGTTTAACTAATTATTTCTTGAGGAAAATCAAACAAATGAATATTTATTTAATATTTCCATATGGGGTTTCCTGTTTAGACCATAAACAACTTAATAAAGGTGATTTACTAAGTTATTTTCATAGTGAAAGAAATTTTACTTGGAGTAAAATTGGTCTTACATGGTGTACTTGGGTCCATCTAATGATAATATGTTAGATGACCAAAAAATAGTGTAACACCAATGCTAATTTCTCTTCATGTGAGTAGGATACAGGAGGTCCTACCAAGTTCTTACTGACATAATAGATAACATGTTCAATTCCATGGTCATCTTCCTGAATGAGGACTCCAGCGACCAAGTGGGTGGAAGCAGAGATATATAGGATAAAATCCCCATCAAAGTCAAGGGAACAAATCAACGGAGCGGATGTGAGAGCATGCTTCAGGGCATCAAAAGACTCTTGAGCATAGGTATCCAAAACAAAAGGGATATTAGAGCGTAGGAGTCTTAGGAACCCGTGCGCCGTGGTGGCATAGTCAGGTACAAACCGATGAAGGAAATTAGCTTTGCCTTGGAGGCTTTGTAACTGGCAGAAAGTACGAGGGATAGGAAGCTCAAGGATGGCTTGAACTTTCAAAGGTTCAAGCGTGATACCATCTTTAGACACAATGAAGCCTAGAAGATGGTCAACAAGCACACAAAAGACACACTTCAATGGGTTGAGGTGGATATTATACTTGCGACATCAGAGAAATATGTTACGCAGGTCGTGGAGGTGTTGCGCCCGATGTTTAGAACACGCAGTAAGGTTGTCTAAATAAGCAAGGATAATATGAGCCAGGTCTTGGAAACAATAAGACATAGTCCGCTGAAAAGTGGCTCCTGCGTTTTTAAGGCTGAACGGCATGACTCGATAGGCAAAGGTCACCCACGGACTAATGAATGCGGTTTTAAGTTGATAAGCACGACGAATAACAATTTGGTTGTACCTGAAGAAACCATCCATAAAGGATAGAACCTCGTGCCCTGCACACTCATCAATGATTTGATCAATGAATGGTGTGGGGAAGTTTTCTTTGGGACAAGCTTTGTTCAGATCATGAAAGTCGGTGCAGACACGGATGGTGCCTTGTCTTTTGAGAACGGGGACCGGATTGGACACCCAAGTGGTGTATTCAATGGGATAGATAAAACTAGCCTGCTTGAGCTTATCGATTTCGGCTTTGATAGCTTCTCGTCTGGAAGGATTAATGGGTCTCAAATTTTGACGGACAGGATCGGCATCAGCCCATGTATCGACATGGTGTTCGATAATGACAGGATTAAGTCCAGGCATTTCTAAATAGGACCAGGAGAAAATATCGCATAATTCTTTGAATAGCTTGGTGTAAGCCTTAACCTCTTCTGGGGTGCAATGGGCGCCCAAGGTGATATTTTCTTCTATCCCTGGTTTGTCAGAAATGTTAATTTTTGTTAGGTCCCTATATTACTAGTATAGTCCCTTGTTGTTGTTAGTGTAACCCCATTATTGTTATTATTGTACCCTTGTAACCCCCATATTATTATTATTGTGCCCTTAAATTATTATTGTTAGGTCGGCTAGGATTACATTGTGGCCTCACTAGGATTACATTGTGGCCCCATGGACTCCTATATATAGAAAGGAGGTTTTTTAATTTGAATCATCCAAGAATTGTTCATTCATGTAATGTATTAGAGGTTTCCCCCTCGAAGTGGCTTATTTCTAAGGCGTTGATATCTCTTTTCTTCTCTTTTTGGAGCTGGTTTCACAACATTTGGTATCAGATATTTGGATTCTAGGGTTTTCGCTCCTCCAAACTAGTCATCGTGCCATTTTCACTATAAATTTTTTCTACGAAGGTTCAGAAGCTGAAATTTTTAGAGTGTGAAGCCAAATTCCTGAGGAACATCTTCGCAAACTTTCATAGCTTGGTTCACAATATTTTCGAAGATATGATCTGTGGAAGTTATGGCTTTTTGCAGGCTCCTGAATTTAACCTAAATAGGTCATTGCGGAATTTTCACTATAAATTTTCTCTACGAAGATTCAGAAGCTGAAATTCTTGGAGAGCGAAGCTGAAATCTTGAGGAACACCGTCGCAAAATTTCAGATCTTTGTTCGCAATATTTTCGGAGATATGATCTGTGGAAGTTAGGTCTTTTTCAGGCTCTCGAATTTCATCTCAAAGAGGTTATCATGGGAAAATCTTCATAACTCTCTCTAAGCATCGAATTGGAATGCTATAAAAAGCAGCCACAATTACACAGATTATAGTTTCTTGTCTATCAATTTCAGAGCCAAAGGAGGAAACAGGAAGACGTGGCAAGTCGTACAAGTTATCTCTACTAAACCAGTCCATAATTGGGTCATTGTGGGAGATTGGACATATATTTGCCTTGAAGAATCCAAATCAGGTCAGACCTATGGCATTTAAAAGAAGCTTCAGAAGGCTACTACAAGGCCGAATTTCAGATATTGAGGATCTACAATTATATAGATAATTCAATTTCAATATAGAGCTCCCCAAAAGCAAGTAAAAGGTGTGTATTTTTTTTCCCCAAATTGCATAAGTCTTGTTTGAAGAATCAAGTTGAATTGATTCCAAGGGAATATTGTAGAATAGATATCAGCATTGGATTCTAAAATGGTCCCTAAAAATAATTCAACACCCATTAAGCCTTTAGAAGGCTCTACTATGACTCATGAAGACGAAGAATGGCAACATGACATATCAAAATTACAAGAGCAAGTGCAACAAATTTCGCTCTCGCAAAGAGCAATAAAAAATGCCATGGAAGTTTTGAAGAAAGGCGTGGAAACTAAGATGGATGGTTTGAAGAAAGGAGTGGAATATAAGATGTATGTTTTGAAGAATGGCATGGAATCTAAGATAAATGGCATGGAAGCTGGCATGGAATATAAGATGGATGACATGGAAGCTAAGATCGATGAGAAAATGGAAAACATGAAGAATGATCTAAAGCAGACATGGAAGGTTTGACAAATTTGATACAATAAATGTTTCCTAATGGTGAAAATATAGTAGAGGAAACTCATGATGAGAACAAAATAAATGTTAATCATGATTTCATAAAATATAATGTTGGCAGGAAGAACCACCATATTCCAAAAATGGATATGAGAAAGTTTGATGGAAAGGATCCTGTAACATGGATACTACAGATGGAGCAATATTTTGATCTTCGTAATGTGAAAAACACACAAAAGGTACGCATTGCAACTTTACATTTAGAACAAAATACATTTGTATGGTATCGATGGCTTTGATCCCGTAAAAAAATTGTCACTTGGTCAATTTTTATGGAGGAAATGATAGCACATTATGAGGATACAAAAATGCAACACCTTCTTTAGCCAATTGATAAATCTCAAACAAAAGTGTTTAGTGGGGGAGCACATTGAGGACTTCCAAAAATTGATGAGGAAGGAAAAATTATATTGGAACTTGAAGCGGTCATGGAAACAAGAACTCGACAACTACGGAATCGATCAATTTCAGAGTATCTCATCAAGTGGAAGAACTTACCCACTGAAGATTCTACATGGGAGGATGAGAATTTTATACAGAAGCACCAAGAACTACTCAAACGTTGAGGACAACACTTTTTTGAGGGAGAGGGGCATGTTAGCTCCCTATATTACTAGTATAGTCCCTTATTGTTCTTAGTGTAACCCCCTTATTGTTATTATTGTACCCTTGTAACCACCATATTGTTATTATTGTGCCCTTAAATTATTATTGTTAGGTCGGCTAGGATTACATTGTGGCCCATGGACTCCTATATATAGAAAGGAGGTTTTGTAATTTGAATCATCCAAGAATTGTTCATTCATGTAATGTATTGGAGGTTTCCCCCTTGAAGTGGCTTATTTCTAAGGCGTTGATATCTCTTTTCTTCTCTTTTTGGAGCTGGTTTCACAACAATTTTAATGGTAGGAGAGATATTGGCCATATTTCCTTATTCGAAAGCATTAGGGGCAGGAATGGGATTTCTAAACCAATCGATTTCATTAGGAATGAAGTCTTTAGTTTCCACAACATATTGGTCATGGGATTGTTGCGGGAGGAAGTATGCACGGTGGTGCATATCATCCCATGGAAAACCAGGATCGGTCAGTGCTTCCATAATGTCTTCATCAGAGTGAAAGATGGGTTGACTAGAGGAAGGGAGACCCCCTGTCGCAGTAGAGCTACTTGACTCATCATCATGTGAATAAAGGCTCACATGCGCAACGTCATGAGGGATGACCAAAGAGAAAGAAGATAAAGTATCTATCGATGTTGAGCCTGGGGTGATCACTACAGGGAGGTCAAGTGGATCATCAGGGGAAGTATCCATGGGGGCTTCCACCAAGGGTCTTATGGATGACGATAGGTATAAAATGGTGGCTGAAGGCTCTGTCATGTTGACATCAGGAGGAGGGATGTCAATTGGACCAAGCGGGATGGCTCTAAGATGGTTAAGGCCCAGAGGAACCATTCCAGGAGGATAAAGGTGCTCATGAGTACCAGCTGAAGGTAAAGGGCCAGGAGAAGAAGGTTCAGAAGGCTGATCAGAGGACATCATGAAAATCTGGTAATTGAGGGAACCAGATGGAAGAGGTTGAGTGGCCACCTGACCTTTAGGTAGTTGGGTAGCCACAAATCCCTGCTGGGGGAAAGGATCAGTAAGCACAGTTGGTTGACTAGGTGTAGGACTAGGAGGAACAGAAGGGATGGCTTGTTGTCCTCTCAATGTTGCTTGAAACTCCCATAACTATCACATCTGTCGCAGAATAGGACAATCATGCATATAATGAACATAAACACCACAACAAGAATAGGGCTTGTTCGTACGAATAGGCCTATCCTGCTTGGGTTGAGTGCCTTGTTGTTGGTTTGTAGTGTTAGGGGAATTACCTTGATTAGGTCCAGGATTACCAGGGGCAACTTGATTTTGAGTGCCTTTCTTCTTCCTTTTTGAAGGAGGAGGATTAGTCGTACCCTGCTGTGCGTACACCTGCCCCGGAGGGGGCAGTGGTTACTATTGCGGGGGTTGAGAAGGCAAGGGAGGAGGAGGTGCTAATGCTGGAGGAGCTGGAGCACCAAGCTGTGGAAACAAATAATAAGGAGGTTGGGTAACATTGTGGTAAATAAAAGGTTGGGAAAAAAGATGAGGCATGTCGTATCCTAGATATGTGCTACTGGGAGGGGGAAAAGTGTAGGAGGTGCTGGCCCCCCCGTGGAAAACCATAGCCCATGGGAGGTTGAGCATACGGATTAAAGAGAGCTCCAATGATACCGTCGGCGGCATGAGATGCCCCCGGTGCGTTGGCACCACCGGGTCTGGGAAGATCAGGTAGAACGGTATAATCATAACCCGAATAAGCGTAGATTAGGTCAAATTTTAATGCAATTGGAGTGCGGCTTCTTCGGTTTGAGGAAAGTGTGATGCGACATCTTTCCCGATAGGTAGTAAGAGAAATCTAACGAACCAGTCCATGTAGACACGGTCTTCGAAGGTAGGGACTCCACATAGGCTATTTCTTCTCCACCATTCCTAAACATGGTCAGATAGGCGGGTTGCAAACGATTGACGGAAAGAGGTCAAGAGTTCGGTACCAATGTCGTAACAAAGGGGAAGCTAGAAATAAGACAAAAAATCCTGGGAAAGAGTCGCAAAGGTGGTATGAGAGGAAGGGGCCTGATATACATACCACTTAGAAGCTTCACCTGTAAGCATTCATTGGAACAGCCGAAGACGAACAGAGTCATCGGTAATGGAATTAGACGAACACCACATGTGGAAAGATCGAATATGATTTGAAGTATCTTCTCCAGCAAGACCTTCAAACTTTGGGATGTCTAAAGGGGGCTTTTTTGGCATAGTAGGCCAACTAGCATCATGGTGTATAGGGTCATTTATCAACTGGTCAAAATCGGGGAGGTTGAGGCCTGCCATGAAGGGGAGTAGGGGCGCATCTGGGGTAGTGTTCATTGCGGTCCCACTAGTGGTATTCCCGGTGGGAGGGCCGGGGTTACCACCAGCATTAGGTCCTGCACTAGACATAGTGAAGGTGTTAGGGGGAGAACCGAAGGCGGAACGAGAAGGAGAACCCAACGGACCAGAAGAAGATTCAGTGTGCGGACTCGATAGAGGACTAACTCGAACCCTATGTGGAGTAAGTATTCCTACCAGAAACTGAGGATGAAGGCCAAGAAGTCTCCTGGATAAATTCCTTGGTGGCGCAATGGTGACGACACAAACATGACACAAAGGAAAAAGAGATCGACAAGAGCAGGTAGGTGCAGGATCAAGTGATTACAATGTCGAAACAAGGGCAAAGAGGTGCAAGATCAATTGATTTCAATGTTTTAGAGTCTTTTCTTGGCAGTGTTAACCAAGCCCTTTTTCACTTAGGGGGTGTGTTTAAAAGTGTGCAAATTTTAATTTTTAAACCTAGACGTTTGTAGAGAAAAATAAAAAGTGTGTTGTATAGCTATAAATAAACCTGCAAATGACAGTATATAGGCCTGCAAAACAGAAAATAAACAGCTAATAATGCAATAATCTAAACCCAAGGAGGCGGGTCTCTCAAAAAAAAGTCTATAGGTGAGTAAAAAACTAATCAAAACACACTAAAAAAGCTAATAGATCTGAGGTCAAGCAGGATAGGGATCTAAAAGACAAAATCTGCTGGAAAGTGGTGCAGAAAACAACAACAAATCAGAGGAAAAATTGTTGTAAGAGAGGTGGCGAAAGGCTATCTCCTGAAGGGAAATGGAGTGAACCCTAAAGGAAAACCCAAAAAAAACTAGAGGAGGTGATTCGGATGGATAAAAAGCCGATCCAAAGTGGATCTGAAGGTGAGGTATCAGATCTAAAAAAATGGCTGAAGACTCTGAAATTTCAGACAACCTGCAACAGCAAACACTCTTCCACAAAAAGTGGAGGGTACTAAAGCCCTAGGGGGCTAGGTTACCACTTAGTTGAGCGAAACATAATAAGTACATGTCCAAAACGGGCGGAGACGGAGGTCAGACAACCCTGAACAGAGGCTCAGACAAACCCAGAAAACTTTTAGAAAAATCCCTGCAAAAATTCCAGGTCGCAATTTCTGACCTGTTTTCAGCAGAGGTCACGGTTTTTGGGCTGTAAAGTGTGCCCTAGAGGTCCAGGTCGCAGGTTTTGGGCCAAAAAGTGCGACCTGCACTTCCGGCACTCTCGGCGGTAGGTTTCAGAAAAAATTTCTGTCTCAGCTGCAGCTGATGTCTGTCACCTGCGCAATAGGTCTGAAAACACACGAAAGTCGGAATTTTTATCGTTTTAAGGTTTTATAGGTTAAAAAAAAACATCAAGAAAAGAAAAAACAAGGGTCTGAAGAGAAATCCTAGGGTTTGAAGTAGCTGGATATGCAAGGATCAGAAAAACGACAGCGGTCATAATCGTAAACTCGTGTGGAGCCGCCAGTTGTTAGTATGAATCTTAATTCCAAGCATACAAAAAAAGACCACTTTAGCTGCACATAACAAATAGCCCTAACAACATAAATGACTGCTAATATCTTCAGATCTGCAATTATTTGATCAAGATAAATTCTGCAAAAATCTATATTTATGCATTAGAAGACATTAAACAGTAGAAAAAACAAGATTTACTCCATGCATCCAATAGAAAATACAAGAATATATCAATTGAATTTTGTATTAATGGCACCTGGGAGGAAAACACAAGAGGGTGTTCCCTGTTTTCCTCAATGGGATGGGTTCTTGTAAGTCCTCAGCACTTCAGATCTAGAATCCCTCTCTCTTGATGGTGTAGAAAACCCAGACAAAAATGGAAAAATATGGCTATGATGGTGGATCAATAGCCACACCAAAAGTTTAGATCTAAAGTGATCTTTAGGCAACAAAAGGTGGTAAATGAATGGGAAAACCCTTCTATTTATAACAAAATATTGAGTTAGTCTAGATATTGGTGCATAGTTAAAATATTATTAACCAAATCAAGATCCAAATTTTGTGGAATATTTTGTTATATTTGTTGGAGGGAAAAGGAATTTGACTTGGGTCAAATCCCTTTATTTGTAAATAATAAATAAATAAATGATTTATTTATCATTTTAAGGATGTGGTTGAGTAATAATCAAATAAATAATGATTTATTTAATTATTTAAGGGTGAATTAGTTATATTTAACAAAGAATATCATTTAAATAATGTTTAAATAATTATTCTTTAGAAAATAATAAGATAAATAATGATTTATCTAATTAATTTCCTTGTTTTGGGTTAAATATAACCAGGAATATTAATTAAACTGTTGTTTAACTAATTATTTCTTGAGGAAAATCAAACAAATGTATATTTATTTAATATTTCCTTATGGGGTTTCCTGTTTAGACGATAAACAACTTAATAAAGGTGGTTTATTAAGTTATTGTCATAGTGAAAGCAATTTTACTTCGGGTAAAATTGGTCTTACATGGTGTACTTGGGTCCATCTAATGATAATGGGCTAGATGACCAAAAAATGGTGTAACAGCTTCGATACCTACAGAGCTAGAACTTGAGGAAATCATGGTGAGTGGGTCGGGGGACGAAGAAATTGATAGGATAATTACACTCTGGTTCCTTGCATGGAGGACTGGCTTCATACTCGGCGAAAAGAGCATCGAAGGGACCTACACGACAGGAGTGACCCCCCTATCAACCCCAAGGAGACCGCGGGACCGAGCAAGAGGGGCTTGGACACAGCGACGGAAAAGACTCACAGCTGCCACAGATCGCCGAAAAGGACACCGAGGCTAGTTCGCAACTAGACCTGAGCGTGCAAGGGATGAATAACAAAGATACCACCTCCCTCCAGGGTACGAAGCAACTAGGTGAGCCTGCAAAAGGGCCCCAAAAAGGGCAATGCACCCAATGCCAGGAATATGATGCGATGGTCACGCTAACTGACGGTGACCTCAAGCAAATCACGGATGCACTTACACTAGCTACAGAGGATAGTTGGGCAGCCATATAGGAACAAAAAAAGGCTGCAATTGACACGATTCAGGACGAGCTCCGGGCCCTCCAGTGGAAGACAGATAGGCTGCAGACCAGCATAATTTAGACACGGGCTCCCTTGGCAACCAGCAGTATAGTGATAGCTATGGAAGAAATCTGTCTCTACTCTTTTCCTAGCGTTGCCCCTGTAGGAATCCAACTCCAAGCAGGTACAGGGATACAATTGGATCTGGCTAAGCTACCCCACGAGACATTACAGGGTCTCCACACCGCCATGTTCCGGGAGATCCACCATCGAGACTTGAAATTACACCAACAACTCAGTGTGGCTAAGCGAACCATTGCACGAAAGAACGCAGAAATTTCCCTCGTTGTATCGTAGCAAGTGGAGCTTAAAACAGTGATCCACCAACTCTGCACGAAGGTTCCAAAGAGGATCCCGACCGCAGCTACGCCCCGAGCCAAAATGGAAAGCGTGGTTGCAGCATTGAAAGCGTCTAGGACATAAATGCAGGTCCTCAAGACACATCTGGAGTAGCAAATCTCTAACTTACAAGCCAAATTGCAGCCTGCCATGCCGCCGGAGGTACGAGCCCAGTGCGCTGTGCTGGTGACCAAAGCTATGAACATGATCACAAGGAAGATTTCTCAGGGCGCCCAGTTGCTAGAGTCAACTATGCAGCTCTAGACCACAATCCAGTTCAATCCGGTCCTCCGACAGATCAATCAAGACTTATTCCAGAAGGAAGAAGCTTTCGAGCAGTTCGAGGCTACATTGCCCACCTTGGTGCCTACACAGCGTTTAGCACATTTGAGGACTAGTAGAACTCTCCAGGATGAGATTGAGAAACTCTGGCACAAGAAGCACATCATCGAGTAACGAGTGAAGCCGTGGGCCGCCACAGCCCTCCAACTCTCCCACGATGCAGATGGAGTGGTCAAGCGACTAAACCAGACACTGGAAAGTGTCACCACGGCAACCGAAGGACCAACATCCCAAAAGCTTTTGGACCTTGTGGAGAGCACCGCTGCTCAGAGTCAAGAGGTGTTGCCTCCGCTGATTGCAACCATCAATGCACTACGCGTGCAGGTGGAGGCCACACCATTACAGTGACTCGGGACAAGTCACAAGATTGTGTTGGGGGACTGTTGGAGTAGGGTCCTCCAACGGCTGCGAATTGGGACAATTTCGAGTATTTTGTATAATTTTAACATAATTTTGGTCTAGCACAGGGGTTTTGGGGTGGATCAAAGCCCCGAAATCATTTTAATGGGTCAAAGGGTAGACCTAGAGTCTGCAGACCACGGTTTGCAGACCAGAGGAAAGTTTAGGCTAGCTTGTTATAAATAGAAGGACATTTTGAGTTGTAGGAGAAGAAAATGAATAGAGATTGATGCTAAGTGCGAACTGATAGATCTAGTTAGGGTTGTTGGGGAAGGACTCCTGCTATTGTGTGCGCGGAGATTCTCTGTCCTGCTATGTGCGAACCCTACTGTTGTGTGCATAGGTTGGGTTTTGGGGTATTGTAAGAAGGATCTGAGGATCAATGAATGCAGAATTGTTGTTGAATATCTAAGTCTATTGGAATTAGTGTTAATGCAAGTCTGTCATATCTGATTATTTTACGCATACTGCTATGTTGATGATTTATGCTATGAAAGCAACTATGTTATCTGTTTATGCTGCGATCTGAATCTTTTATGTTATAATTTATGCAAGAATCACTGAAATAGTTGTGTTAGTGTTCTATGCGTACATGATCTGTTGATTTCCGTGAATATCATTGTTGTTGCGCATGTGGATGCGAAGGAAATCAGTAGATCTATGCTCTGTGATATAAGATTCGGTCACTATAATATCAAACGCAGCTCTGCTTGAATTACCTACCCTCTCCCAAGGTGCAGAAACCTGGTTCCAGCACCCACCCATACTACTTCGGGTGAGACTTTGGCCTGCAGGTAAATCCCCAGTGGAGTCGCCAATTTTTTAAGCAGGTAAATCCACTCTGGGGACAGAGACGATCCTTCTAGCCCTAGAGTGGGTCTAGAAATAAAGGGACATGCTAGAATGTAGGTTCCTAACTACAGAATAAAATATGACATGGTAGATCGACCTACCTGGGATCCAACGTTGTTGTTGCAGTTGTAATGGTGGTGACCTCTCTCTACTGGCTTGGCAAGTCACAATCCGCTCGCAGTCACAATCGAATACCTAGACATAAAATAGTACACAAGAGAAGCATACAACATAATAATTTCATTTGCAATCACTAACTAGTCAAAGATGGATAAGCATGTTACGTTAAATCAAATGAATATAACACAAAACGGGAACCCAAATACTAGTCATGTATATATAAGTAGAAAGAAGAGGTACAACCGATGATTTGACGTTGCAGTCTCCTCCAGCAGGGTTCAGCCAAAGTGCATCTCAGTACCTGTCAAGGGATTCAGACGGGATGAGGGCATGGACTCAAATTCTCTTGATGATTCCTCCTTTCTCTATCTCTTTCTCAAATGTAACTCAATCTATGCACAGCTATTCAACTATAGCATCAATTCTCCAAGTTCAACTAGTTGATGAGAAGAGAGATAGTTTCTTTTATAGAGGTGAAGGAGGAGGTTGGGATCCCTACAAAGGTGGGAGGGAGTCCTATCCTTTAGGAGAGTTCCAAGGGAGGTGGAAACTACTAACTAAAGGAGGGAGTCTGTGGTTGTTTCAGTTCAACCACTCCCAATGACTCATCTTCGAGGTGGTTGGAATGGAACCTCTGCCTCTATTTTTTTAAAACATTCCATAAATAGCTTGGCGCGGGTACTTAACTAGGACAGAGCGCCAACTGGCACGGGCTCAGTGTTAATTTTCTAGTTCGATGCAGGAGTGTAACTGGCTACTCATGCCAAGGCAAAAACAAGGTTTTTTTACAATCCTGCTCAGGGAATTGTCAATAGAAGGAATATTGCTCTCATCAAAATGGATGCAATGATGGTCTTTGCAAGGCATGACACTTCTTATAAGTCACAGAAATAACCCTCCAATGTGCGAGTTGGGAATTGCAGGGATAGTGACAAAATGATGTGTAACATGGTGGATATGCAAGAATGAAAACTTACAGGTAAAAAGGAAGTGCATTCTAAGGTTTGCAATCAATTCAAACTTTCTTGACGAACTTGAACTTGATGTAGTGTCGCCTGAGATTTCAGGTATTTTTTTTGGTAGTCCTTATCTTTATGATAGCAAAGCAGTATTTCATCGCCATGAGAATAAGCATCACTTGTTTAAGGATGGAATTGAGTACATAGTTAGAGCGCATAAGAAGAAGAAAGTTTGTCTCTTATACATGCATGATAAATGAAGAGACTAGTGAATGCAAGTCAAAATTTGACTTTGTTAATGACCAATCATAGAGATGTTTTGAATGAGACCTTTCAAAAAGATGCATCAAATGAACACGTTGATTTCATTGAAGTTGCTAATGCTTGTAATAAGATGTTTCAGGACTCTAACAGGTTGCCTTTGAAAGGAGGTAAACAAGAGGTGAAATATATTTAGTAGTCAACATCAGTGTTGAGCAGTGTTGGAAACAAGATGTTGGTGCAACTGAGAGAAAATATCAAAGAGAAAGCGCCAAAGAAATTTGACAAAGAAGGCATAGGTTCCAAAATTACTTGTTTTTTGTTTCAAAAAGGTACATGGAAATGGCAAAAATACTTGGTCAAAATTTGACGCAAGTGCAAAGCAAGATCGGCTAAGAATTGCCATGATGACAATGTTTGAGGTGAGACGGTTTTCAAGTTTCCTTTGATTGACGACCGAGGTGGGAACAAGTTTGTTTCTGCAAGGATAGCTTATTGCTCTGCAAATTCAAGGAAATTACAGCATGATGGTGTCTACAATATCAAGAGAGGGTCTCAAGAGTCAAGGAAAATGATTAGTTTTTGTGAAAATCTCAAATTGGTGAAAATGGGAAAATATCAGTGGATTGAGACTGGAAGGGTGAGGGAATTGTAACCTCATCCATATGTTTAGTAATCAAAGAGATTTTGGGGTCCAAAAGGCTTCTAGTGGGGAGTAATTATTAGGTGCTCAGTGTTAAGATTAAAAATGAAAGTGCTCATAATCGATTAGAACTTGAATGAACGCGAAGTGTTCATCGCCAAGAATCTACCACAATTCGTTTCATCGAAAACTAACTGTGTATGAGGAAGATAGAGCATGTTGTTCATTTTTCTAAACAACTAAAAAATTTGCAGAAATTATAGAATGATGACATGGCAGCCTAGTCAGCAAAAAAATGAATATTCCTGAAATATTCCTTCAATTTTCCCAATGACACTATGACAAGTGTCACTTCGTGGTTGGTTGATGAGTGGGTACATTATTGCAATTTCATTAGTTTTGGAATGAACCAATGGGATGAGGACATGTGGCTAGCCCGGAGGCTGCCACGTGCCCCCTCCCGAAGGCTGAATTTAAACTATGTTGGTAGGTCGAATATAAAATATTATATGGTGCAAAATTTTATATTGGTGGACAGGTGGAGGTCAGGCTCGACCCCGCGACCTCCCCCACACTACATGCAGGTCTTACCACTAGACCACAGCTTAAGTTATTATTATATAATGGTCTTGCCATATATTTCAATTAACCAAAGGTTTGCGGCGGGGGTAAATAGGTCCAGCCCTCGGGCCATGGGACCACGCACCATGACCGCCAGCGGGGCCAGCAACTAAGTGCAAAATTTAAACCATAATGCGGGTTTTATTGACCCTAACCAATGTTTAATATGTGCTTAACCATATTAATTCAGATTTGTTTAAAAATCATGTTTAGTGCTAAACCACTGCTTATCATTAATTAAACTTCACTTATCAGTTAATTAAACCATGATTATCTTAGTGACGGAGTTGGCGAAGTCTGCCATTTCCAGCGGAACTCCAAAATTGTCAGCGTTAACTAGAGTTCTCTCCAAATTTCGAGGAGATTTCCTAGGCCAAACTGATTGTGCCATAACTTTTGCAAAAATCAACCATTTTTGGCTCAAGAATAGTTTATCCTAGATGATTTGGACATTATGAGCATGTTGGAGTAGGTTTCAAGAGTAGTAGATGATTGAAAATAACACTTTTTTTCCATTTTGAGCTAATACAGAGACTCGAGCCATGGAAGCTAGACCAAGGAGATGTAGCCCAAGAGGGGTGAACTCCTTCATCAAAATA
The DNA here is from genome assembly GCA_034641835.2 of Pinus albicaulis. Classification (NCBI taxonomy): domain Eukaryota; kingdom Viridiplantae; phylum Streptophyta; class Pinopsida; order Pinales; family Pinaceae; genus Pinus; species Pinus albicaulis. The sequence continues at coordinate 213,506,211 of CM076573.1, forward strand.
TTGTGTTAATGGATCATTTGATGGTTTGTTGTACATTTTATTGTTGATGTTCAATACTTTAGTTTAATATTAATATGCTCATGAATTTAACATAAAACTCAACACATTTACCTGTTTAAAACTCACAAACACCTCAAGAAACATATGTACATGAAGCAAATTATCAACAACTTATTTATAATACTGAAGATGAAATCAGCACAACAAAAGTAACATTTAGATTCATATCAAGGTGGTATCAGAGTAAAGGTTATTTTCTTGATATTTTCTTGATTTTTGTGCAAGTAGGGTTTTAATGGTTGCAAATTTGTGATGCTTACAAGGTTAAAGTTGTAGAGAGGAGAAGGGAAACTGTTGATTGCTCGTCTTGAGGTTAGGACCAGAGAAGGAGAGCCACAAGGCCACCATCTCCACCCAAATTTTCCCTTATAGTTGCACTTGAAGCACCTCAATTTTTATCTCTAGCTGAGATTAAGGAGGTACAAGTTGCACCAAAAGCTGAGCTTGAATCCATAGCCATCATGTCAGGTATAGGAGAGACTGAAGGTCTTTCAAAAGAGGAAGCATACAAGAATTCTTTCTATGACCTAACTAAAAGGGTTAGGATCCTCTTTGAAGAAAGGAGCACCATGATGGTTGGAGATAATTCTAAGTCTCCACATGGAGAGGGAACCTCAGAAGACAAAAAGGATGAAGAGAAGGATTCAAAGGGTAGTGGAGGAAAGCCTCCTCCATCTCCACCATATTCATCATCATCCTCATCATCACCATCAACATCATCTTCCACTTCCACAACACAAAACACCCATACTCACTCAAAAACTTCCTTACTCAAACTTGATGTCAAATTTGAGCTTCTAATGTATAATGGTGAAGTGAATGCAGAGAAGCTGGATAATTGGATTCATCAATTGGAGGTTTATTGAAGAGTTCATAACCTTCAACAAGATGACATAAAGATTTAATTTGCTTCCTTTAGGATGGAGGGATCAACACTTGTATGGTGGGAAGCAAGGACTCAAGAAGAGATTAAAAACCACAATAAGATCTCAATGTCTTGGTCAAATTTTATTGCTGCCATTAAAAGGAAATTCTATCCTCTATCTTACATGCAAAAAGCCATTATGGACTGGCATAATTTTATACAATTGAAAGGGAAAAGTGTGCAAGATTACACTCGTGAATTTAGGAGAAGAGCTCTTATTTTGGGTGTCAATTTGTATTATCAAGAAACTTTGTTAAAGTATATTGGGGCTTGCACAGTTACCTTAGACATACTATTCTCATTTTCAATTCCAAAAAATTAGATGAGGTTTTCATTCAAGCCACACATCTAGAAGTAAGATGGTAAAAGAGTGCAGATGAGAAAGGTGATAGTTTCCTTGAGTATAAGGGTAAAGGAAAGGGCAAGTTTAATGGAAGAGGAAAGAGAAATAAATCAATCAAAAAAGAGAAAGAGAAACTCACATGTAAACATTGTTTGAAGAATGGCCATGATGAAGACCATTTTTGGCAACTTCATCCAGAGTTGAAGCCAAACAAACTTAAAGCCAAAGAGAAGGGGAAATTTGTTGCAATCATTGAACATGACTTAGATTCAGATTCAGGAGATGAAACCAAGATTACAACAATGGGTTTGAAAGGTAATAACATAGCAAGCACTAGTTCTTCAATTTGTTCCAATGTAACTCAAGATGAAGATACAAGAATTAAACTCTTTCATATTAGAGTTTTTTCTAAACATACCAAGATAGACACACTATTTGATAGTGGTTCTCAAGCTAATTTGATTTCTGAAGACTTAGTTAAGGAGCCAAACATTGAAACTCTTATCATCCAAGACCTTATCCTTTAGGTTGGATATGCAAGAATGAAAAATTACAGGTAAAAAGCAAGTGCATTCTAAGGTTTGCAATCAATTCAAACTTTCTTGACGAACTTGAACTTGATGTAGTGTCGCTTGAGATTTCAGGTATTTTTTTTGGAAGTCCTTATCTTTATGATAGGAAAGCAATATTTCATCGCCATGAGAATAAGCATCACTTGTTTAAGGATGGAATTGAGTACATAGTTAGAGCGCATAAGAAGAATAAATTTTGTCTCTTATACATGCATGATAAATGAAGAGAATAGTGAATGCAAGTCAAAATTTGACTTTGTTAATGATCAATCATAGAGATGTTTTGAATGAGACCTTTCAAAAATATGCATCAAATGAACATGTTGATTTCATTGAAGTTGCTAATGCTTGTAATAACATGTTTTAGGACTCTAACAGGTTGCCTTTGAAAGGAGGTAAACAAGAGGTGAAATATTTGTAGTATTCAACATCAATGTTGAGCAGTGTTGGAAACAAGATGTCGGTGCAACAGAGAGAAAATATCAAAGAGAAAGCACCAAAGAAATTTGACAAAGAAGGCATAGGTTCCGAAAGTACTTTTTTTTTTGTTTCAAAAAGGTACATGTCAATGGAAAAAATACTTGGTCAGAATTTGACGCAAGTACAAAGCGAGATCAACTAAGAATCACCATGACGACAATGTTTGAGGTGAGATGATTTTCAAGTTTCCTTTGATTGACGACCAAGGTGGGAACAAGTTTGTTTCTGCAAGGATAGCTTATTTCTATGCAAATTCAAAGAAATTGCAGCATGATGGTGTCTACAACAACAAGAGAGGGTCTGAAGAGTCAAGGAAAACGATTATTTTTTGTGAAAATCTCAAATTGGTAAAAATTGGAAAATATCAGTGGATTGAGACTGGAAGGGTGATGGAATTGTACCCTCATCCATATGTTCAGTAATCAAAGATAATTTGGGGTCCAAAAGGCTTCTAGTGGGGATTAATTATTAGGTGTTCAGTGTTAAGATTAAAAATGGAAGTGCTAAGAATCGATCGGGACCTGAATGAACGCAAAGTGTTCATCGCCAAGAATCTACCGCAATTCGTTTCATTGAAACTGACTGTGGATGAGGAAGATAGAGCATGTTGTTCGTTTTGTTAAACAACTAAAAAAATTTCAAAAATGACAGAATGATGACATGGCATCCTAGTCAGCAAAAAAATAATATTCTTGGAATATTGCTTCAATTTTCCCGATGACACTATGACAAGTGTCACTTTGTGGTTGGTTGTTGAGTGGATGACTTGTTGCAATTTCATTGGTTTTGGAATGAACCAATGGGATGAGGACATGTGGCTAGCCCAAAGTCCGCCACGTGCCCCCTCCCAAAGGCCAAATTTAAACTATGTTGGTAGGTTGAATATCATATATTATATGGTGCAAAATTTTATATTGGTGGATGGGTGGAGGTCGGGCTTTACCCCGCGACCTCCCCCACACTACGCACAGGTCTTACCACTAGACCACGGTCAAAGTTCTTATTATATAATGGTCTTGGCATATATTTCAATTAACCAAAGGTTTGCGCTAGAGGTAAAGAGGGCCAGCCCTCGGTCCAAGGGACCACGCACCATGACCGTCAGCCACGACCGCCAGCAGAGCCAACAACTAAGTGTGGAATTTAAACCATAATGTGGGTTTTATTAACCTAACCAATGTTTAATATGCAGTTAACCATATAAATTTGGATTTGTTTAAAACACACACTTAGCACTAAACCGTTGTTTATGATTACTTAAACCTCACTTATTAGTTAATTAAACCGCGCTTATCTTAGCGGCGGAGTTGTTGGAGTCCGCCATTTCCAGCGGAACTCCAAAATTATCGGTGCTAACTAGAGTTCTCTCTATATTTGGAGGAGATTTCCTAGGCCAAACTGATTGTGCCATAAATTTTGCAAAATTCTACCTTTTTTGGCTCAAGAAGAGTCTATCATAGATGATTTGGACATTCTGAGCATGTTGGAGCATGTTTCAAGAGCAGTAGAGGATTGTAAACAACATTTTTTTCCATTTTTAGCTAATACAGAGGCCCAAGCCATGGAAGCTGGACCAAGGAGATGTAACCTAGGAGGGGTGAACTCCTTCATCAAAATACTGTGTTAATGGATCATTTGATGGTTTGTTATACATTTTATTGTTGTTTTTCAGTAATTTGTTTTAATGTTAATATGCTCATCAATTTAACATAAAACTGAACACATTTACCTGTTTAACACTCATAAACACCTCAAGAAACCTATGCACATGAAGCAAATGATCAACAACTTATTTATAATTTTGAAGATGAAATTAGCACAACAAAACTAACATTTAGATTAAAATCGATGGTTACAGTCTTGTAGGCTGTGAAAGTGAGAGATGGCAGAGTACTCATTGGAGGTAGACCGAGCCAAGAGCAGCTTGTCTTGCAGAAGTTGCTACCAGCATGCCCACCTGCCCATATATCAACAGATAAACATGAATCCAGAACATGGTTCTGAGCAAACTTCCTTTCTCCTCAAAACATTTGAACAGTGTCATGTGACACAATTATATAACCCATCACCATATACCATGACCAGTAATCATCATTCACCAGACTTCTAACATAGGCCCTATTGGGTTGTTGACCAACATGACGGGCTTCCTCTTCACTATGCACATTGGACGCAGACAGGATCACAAGGGGTGGGCCGAGAGGTTTGCGCCCGCAGAGCATGTTATGAAACCAACTCCAAAAATAAAATAAAAGAGAGATCAACGCCTTAGACTTCAGCCACTTCGAGGGGGCAACTTCCAATACATTACATAAATGAACAATTCTTGGATGATACAAATGACCAAACCTCCTTCTATATATAGGGGACCATTGGGTGACAATACAATCCTAGCTGACCTAACAATAATAATGTAAGGGAACAATAATAACAATATGGGGGTTACAGGGGTACAACAATAACAATAAGGGGGCTACACTAAAAACAATAAGGGACTACACTAGTAATATGGGTACCTAACATGCCCCTCTCATTCAAAAAAGTGTTGTCCTCAATGCTTGAGTAGCTCTGGATGCTTCTGTATAAAATTCTCCTCCTCCCATGTAGAATCTTCAGTGGGTAAGTTCGTCCACTTGATGAGATACTCTGAAATTGATCGATTTCGTATTTGTCAAGTTCTTGTTTTCGTGATTATTTCAGGTTCCAATACGATTTTTCCTTCCTCATAAAGTTCTAGAAATATTGTTTGAACTGGAATTTTGTCACCTATAACCTTCTTTAAGAATGAAACATGGAAAACTGGATGCACTCGCGAAGTAGCAGGAAGCTCCAATTTGTATGCCATAGTACCAATCTTTTGCAACACCTTATAAGGACCATATTATTTTGGCGATAATTTATTATCCTTCTTAGCTTGCTTGAGGGGCATTTGTTTGTATGGTTGTAGCCGTAAAAATAACTAGTCTCCTACATCAAAAATTCTCTCGTTGTGATGTTGATCTGCTTGTTGTTTCATTCGATTTTGTGCCAAATTGAGATTATCCTTTAAGAGTTGGAGAACTTGTTGTTGATGCTCGATGTGATCTTCCACTGCTTTCACCGTATAATTTTCTCTTAAAGATGATGTGATGGATGGTGGATGATATCCATAAAGTGCCATAACTGGGGTCATTTTTGCTGCAGTATGGAAGGAAGTATTATACCACCATTCAGCCATAGGTAACAACTTGACCCATTGTGTTTGTTTATCGGATACAAAAAAACGAAGATATCCTTCCAAACATTTGTTCACTATCTCAGTTTGACCATTAGATTGAGGATGATAAGATGAGCTATGATTTAGTTGAGTACCCAAACAGGAAAATAATTTCGTCCAAAAAATTCCAGTAAAAATGGGATCTCTGTCGCTTACCATAATTTTTGGGTTTCCATGTAGCTTTTGAATTGTTTCCATAAATGCAATATCAATTTTACTTGCTTTAAATGGATGAGACAATGCACAAAAGTGTGCATACTTGGTAATTCTATCAACTACCACCATGATGAAACTCTTTCCTTCGGACTTAGGTAAACCTGTGATAAAATCCATTGAAATATCCTCCCAATGTTGACTTGGAATGGATAAAGGTTGTAGAAGACCTGGGGTCTTAATTGTCTCAACTTTATTTTGCTGGCAAACCAAACATTCTACCACAAAGTTTTGAATATCAGATTTAATGTCATCCGAAAAAAAAATTCTTTCTTCATCTTGTGGTAAGTTTTTAAAAATCCTGAGTGTCCTCCTAAAGGAGAAGTGTGCAATTCCAAAATAATATTTTGTTTTAGTTGGGAATTATTACAAATATATAAGCGATCTTTGTACCATAAGGAATCATTTTTCCAACTAAATGTATCAGATTAACTAGGATCTTGCTTCAACTTTTGAATTAGTGTCCACACTTCTTCGTCCTTATTCCATTCATCCCTTGCTTCGGTTATCCAATCTAGTTGGATAATAGAAATTTCACAAATTAATGCTTCCACCTCTTCATCCTTTCTTGAGAGTGCATCTGCAACAACATTTAGCTTCCCTTTTTTGTAGATGATTTCAAAGTCATAACTCAACATCTTTGTGACCCATTTTTGTTGCTCTTCTGAAGATAGTATTTTTTCCAAAAAGTGTTTAAGACTATCATGGTCAGTTTTTACCTTGAAGTGCCTTCCCATTAGGTAAGGTCGTCATGTAATATTCCAAATCTAGACTGCTCAACAAGACAGGCCTGAAAAATGCATTTTTTAGGGATGTGTGCTTTACCAGCCAAGACCAGCCCTTGGATCCCTTATATCAAAGTATCTAAGACCGAAATCCAAGAGGAGGCTCAAAATAAATCACTCTAGGTGGGTTAAACAGATCTCCCACATGTAGTGGTCTTCAGAAAATTTCCCAATGAAGGGCTGCAGCAGTATAAAAACATAATACTGGAGTAGAAATGAGCTAATAACCCTGAGATGGTTTAGAAACACCTCAGCAGCAAGAATTGAGATTAATTCTACTCACAAAGGATGGGGAAAAGCGGTGATTTATGCCCTAAAATAAGTGTATTCAACAATCAGCGTAAAAATAAGGGAAAATGGTTGTAGGATATTTTAGCTTAAGTCACGTAGGAATCCTATACCAAATTGTAGGTCAAAAAAATGATCCTAGCTATATTAAACAGTTCCTCTAATCCTGACTAGGCTTAAAAACCCTGATTCCCCATGACTAGAAGTATGCAGAAGTTTACTGAAGCATGGATAGCATAATTTATGAAGGTGAAAGTTATAATAGAGTGTGAACAATAGGAAATCAAGCCTATGCTATGGTCTAAGCAATATACAAGAGAAATACAGGCATTTACATGAACACAAGCCTCAAATAGGTGCTGCAACAGTATATTGAACTAGGAAAGCTTCTCAGCGTAAATTTCAGGAGGCTGAGGCTCTTTTTTATTACATTCCAGATCTAGAATATATTTTCATACAAAATGGTAGATCTATGGCAGATCTGTGTACAAAAGGGACTTTATAATACACTCCCCTTGGGGATCTCACCAAATGATCAACAACAATGAGTAGATTTGAGATCTAAATCACAGTTCTGTAGCAGTATTCAGAAATTCTACAGTAAATAATTCAGTAAATAAATCAGATCTGAAGGTAACATGGAATGGTTGGCCAATCCATGGATCACCACAGTGAAATGAAGGATCATTTCCACTAGATATCTCTCCTCCAAGAGAATTCCAAAACCCCTACAACTCTGCTCTTAAATATTTACGCAGATCAGGGAGAGAAACTGTGTTGTTCATGATATTATACACTTTGGCTTGATGCCAATATCTGAAACTGAAGCTCAAGCTAATATTACACTCTTCCAGGAGGATAAAAGACTCACTCACTGAGAAGAGATGATAGTATGTTCTAGATCTGAGTAAATCTAGATTCCACTTGTTGCAGCTCGTTTAGACAATGAAACCCTCACTGGATTTACGTTGCCAAAGATAGATGGAGCTTGGCCATATTCCAAATAGTGGAAAAGAAGCACAAACCCCTCCAAGAGCTACTCAATGGAAGGATGGAGAACCCCCAAACAAGAGATCCTCACTAGTCTCTTGCTAAAAAGCCTAGAGAACTAGAATTTGTCTAAGCAGACATAATTCTCCAAAATCATAATACATTCAAAAACCTTCTCTAGTTTCCTTCTCCTTACTTTTATAAGATGAGGGCTTGCCCAAACCCTAAACCACCTTGAATCACTTAACCCCTTTCTCATGAGGTCCTCCTTCTAGAACTGCGTTGATCATTTAGGAGGTTCAATGCACCTGGACTGTGTTGTGATTTGGTCCTGTTGACCCAGTCAAATAGCTCAATCTTGTCTCACATGCAAGTGGATTTTATGTAAATGGATCAGATATAGCTTTGTTTACATTGAGGATTGATTTATTCATTGATCTAAGGAGTTTACATGTCCTCCATTAGTCATTTATTCATAAATGGAAAATAAAACAAAATTTAAATATTCCTATTAGCTTGGGCTAACTAGGAATATTACAGTCCTCCCCTCCAAAAGTGTTGCTTGCCCTCAAGAAACTGACAAGGTGAGTTTTGCAAAATCTCTCCTCCTTCTTTGGGGGTCTCCATGCTATCATCCAAATGAAATGAATCACTTCCTAGCTCGGTAATTCATAGAAAGACTCCTCTCCAATATCAGCGAGAGGCATATCACAGCTCATATGGCTTGCATCCTGAAGAAAAAAATGTGTGATTGTGGCAACCATATCATCTCTCATGCTCCCTTTAGAGCATGCACTACAAAAAATATGGGGATTCTCTTCCCCAAGGGACACATCCAGCCAATGTGTTTCTCTCCCACACATGCTCCTCTTAAGAATAGGAACAATAGCAGCATAGGGAGCCCAAATGAGAATCATGCTGGCTGCCCTCTGTAGCAAATGTGAAGGAAAATGGTCCCTCATGTGTAACCAATGCAACTTGACTCTCAGCTTCAACACAGACTGAAAAATGGTGTGGTCTCTCAACCAATTGCTTGTTGCTCTAATCTCCTCATAAGTTTGAAGGAAGTGAATGATGGATAAGGCAATGTGAGTATGTCCTCCAAAACAAAATTCCTCCCCAAGTCCTCCTAGGGAGTGGTTATTAACAATGCTCATGGCCTCAAGTAGACCATGCATCCTCAAAGAAAGAATGCTCCTCCTTGGAGCAACATCCTGCACATATATGGTTAAGGGATGCATACATACATTAGATAAATCAAAATAATCAATACCCTTACCATAAGTTTTTCTCATGCAAAGGGAGCAGCTCATAGATGAGTCCCCTTCCATACTCGTAGAGAAGAGACGTGATTGTATTAACTCTTCCAAAGTGTTATGTGCATAGACAGCTCCCATGCCAAATGTGTAAGTGGGAAGGCTGCTATCCTTCCCTTGCTTCTCCTGCCACAGCGCAAAAACTAAAATTAGAGTGGGTGTGGATGATGTTGAGAGAATGTTTCTCTCCTCCTTGAGCCTACCCAAGACTCGGTGCTGTATCAAGACCTTCCAAGGTCTCCACTCTTCTGAAATCAATGATTGGTGCCTCAATAGGTGAAGCACTCATCCTTCTTTGTTGATCCAGTGGTCTCCTTGGTGCAATGTCTCCATGCAATGAGACATACTCAACAAGAGATGATTGGATATATGAATGGAAAAAACTTTCCATGCTTCCACTGTGCAATCCAATCACCTTCTTAGGTGCATCAACCTTCTGCAGTGGATAGGAATGAGGTTGGTTCTCTTTCCTATCTCCTCCTTGTGTCTCCATGGTTCTACACCTTCTCATCGATGGCACATGTAGATCATGAAATGTGCCTTGATCTCCATACATGAGATCTTGGGGATTTTCTTTCCATGCCACAAGAATCCCTCTTGTTGGAGCAAAAGCTCCTCCTTCCTCTACTTGAGGTGCTAGATCAAGTCTAGATTTGATAGCGTTGTTTCCCTTTATCTTTGCAACAAAATTGGGCAACCTCCCAATGATAGGATCCACCTTTGAAGAAGAGATCTCTTTGTTCTTTTGTTCAAAGGTGTGGGAGCGAAATCTGGCCTCTAACAAGGAATGATGCAGGTTTCCAACCTCTTCCATGGGCCTCTGAAATGGATTTTCGTTTTTATGCAGAGATTTTATTTGATTATTCTCATTTAACTTCACCATAGGTGTCCCATGAACTCTCTTATCAGACTTTTTCATCAATGCCTTAGTGAAACTTATGTAAGATGAAGTATTTACATTTCTGAAAGGAAGGAACTCAAATTTCCACCAAGCATAGGCCTTACCTTTCAAGTGTAGTGCTTCAACTCTGATGGCTTCTTCTTCAGGGACTTGGTGCAGCTGCAGGAAGGTGTCTAGCTCTTCCACCCATTCTTTGGCTGATCTTGTAGGTGATCCTTCAAAGATAGATATAGTAAATCTATCACTCTGCTTTCTTCTCCTCACCTTGGCCTTGCAGTACTCTGAAAAACAGAACTAATTTATGAGTTTCAAGGCTTGAGACTCATCTTATTTCAAGAGATCACTAATATTTTTCCTCCTAGTCATTCCTTCTTTCTCTCCCATCTTCCTCATGGCAGATCTGAGCTTCTGACTGTGTTGTACATCACAGTGTGTGGCTGCATGCTCACACTCACTGTGTGAAAATCTAGAGTTTGATGCATCTTCAAACTCATTTGGAGATTCTCTATACATCTCCCTCCTGATCTTCTTGAGATCTTCACTGATGTTCCTTACAGATCTAGGAAGAATCTTTGAGAGCCTCTCCTCCTTCTTTCCTCTAAAAGATGGAGTCTTTCTCCTACTTCTTTCTTTGTCTCCTTGATGAGAATAGGAAGTGCAAGGGCCTTCCTCTTCTATCTTCTCATCCTCCTTGGGGAGGTCCTTCATGGATCCAAAACATGATGAGGAAAATCTCATCTTCTCCAGCTTTCTAATCTCTGATTTCTGGAGCTCACTGCATCTTTCTTCCTCCATCTGTTCAAAATCTTCTTCGATGCCTTTCATAGTTTGAAAGAGAAGTAAGGAGATCTCTTCTTCCATCATTCTGGCCATCCCGATATCTACTTCTTCTATTTATGCTTCTGATAGTTTTATCTCACAGGCTGAGCCATAGATCATGCTTTAATACCACTGTAATATTCCAAATCTGGACTGCTCAGCAAGACAGGCTAGAAAAACACATTTTTCAGGGATGTGTGCTTGACCAGCAAACACCAACCCTTGGATCCCTTAGATCAGAGTATCTAAGACCGAAATCCAAGAGGAGGCTCAAAATAAATCACTCTAGGTGGGTTAAACAAATCTCCCACACCTAGTGGCCTTCATAAAATTACCTAATGAAGGGCTACAACAGTATAAAAACACAATACTGGAGTAGAAGTGAGATAATAACCCTGAGATGGTTTAGAAACACTTCATCAACAATTATATGTACATCAGAAAGAAGTAAGATTAATTATACTAACAAAGGATGGGGAAAAGCAGTGATTTATGCCCTATAATGAGTGTATTCAGAAATCAGCGTACAAATAAGGGAAATGGTTGTAGGATATTTTATCTTAGATTGCATAGGATTCCCATACCAAATTTCAGGTCAAACAAATGATCCTAGCTATATTAAACAGTTCCTCCAATCCCGACTAGGCTTAAAAACCCTGATTCCCCATGACTAGAAGTATGCAGAAGTTTACTGAAGCATGGATAGCGTAATTTCTAAAGGTGAAAGTTATAATAGAGTGTGAGAAATAGGAAATCAAGCTTATGCTATGGCCTAAGCAATATACAAGAGAAATGCAGGCATTTACATGAATACAAGCCTCAAATAGGTGTTGCAACAGTATATTGAACCAGGAAAGATTCTCAGCGTAAATTTTAGGAGGCTGAAGCTATTTTTTATTACATTCTAGATCTAGAATAGATCTGCATACAAAATGGTAGATCTATGGTAGGTACAAAAGGGACTTTTTAATACACTCCCCTTGGGGATCTCAGCAAATGATCAACAACAGTGAGTAGATCTGAGATCCATGTCACAGTTATGCACCAGTATTCAGAAATTCTGTAGTAAATGCTTCGGTAAATAAATCAGATCTGAAGGTAACATGGAATGGTTGGCCAATCCATGGATCACCGTAGTGAAAGGAAGGATCCTTTCCACTAGATATCTCTCCTCTAGGAGAATTCCAAAACCCCTGCAACTCTGCTCTTCAAGATTTACGCAGATCAGGGAGAGAAACTACGTTGTTCATGATAGTATACACTTTGGCTTGATGCCAAGATCTGAAACTGAAGCTCAAGCTGATACTACACTCTTCCAAGAGGATAAAAGACTCACTCACTGAGAAGAGATGATAGTATGATCTAGATCTTAGTAGATATAGATTACACTTGTTGCAGATCACTTAGACAATGAAACCCTCACTGGATTTACACTGCCAAAGATAGATGGAGCTTGGCCATATGCCAGATAGTGGAAAAGAAGCACAAACCCCTCCAAGAGCTACTCAATGGAAGGATGGAGAACCCCCAAACAGGAGATCCTCACTAGTCTCTTGCTAAAAAGCCTAAAGAACTAGAATTTGTCTAAGCAGACATGATTCTCCAAAATCATAATACATTCAACAACCTTCTCTAGTTTCCTTCTCCTTACTTTTATAAGATGAGGGCTTGCCCAAACCCTAAACCACCTTGAATCACTTAACCCCTTTCACATGAGGTCCTCCTTCTAGAACTGTGTTGATCATTTAGGAGGTTCAATGCACCTGGACTGTGTTGTGATTTGGTCCTGTTGACCCAGTCAAATAGCTCAATCTTGTCTCACATGCAAGTGGATTTTATGTAAATGGATTAGATATAGCTTTGTTTACATTGAGGATTGATTTATTCATTGATCTAAGGAGTTTTACATGTCCTCCATTAGTCATTTATTCATAAATGGAAAATAAAACAAAATTTAAATATTCCTATTAGCTTGGGCTAATTAGGAATATTACACGTCATTTCTTTAGTGCATGTAGTATTGCCAACATTTCCTTCTTATAAATAGCTTTCTTTAAATACTTTCCTTTGATTGGACAACTTTCAAAAGCATTGGGTCTTCCTTCTTGCATTAAAACAACACCAATTCCATTTCCTGAGGCATCACATTCCACAATAAAGGTTTTTGCGAAGTCTGGCGTAGCTAAGACCGTTGCTAGGCACATTGCCTCTTTAAGATGTTCAAAGGCCTTAGTTTCTTTAGGAGTCCATGAAAATGCATCTTTCTTCAATAATGTTATTAGAGGTGTTGATATTCTCCCATAATTCTTAACAAACTTGATATATTCTGTTAGCTTGAGAAATCTATAGTGCTTTGTAGTTATTGAGCTTTCTTCCTGTAGCTTTTAATTTTGTGAGGTCCACCTTGCTTTTCGAGATATGATATGACCTGAATGTTCACCTCTTTTTTATAAAGGAAACAGTTTGGATGTTTTTCTGTGTTCCTCCTCGATAGTTGAGCACCACTGTCAACATATTGGTCATGATCCTTCCAAGACTGCTGCAGATTCATTATGTCATCAAAAAGCCATAGCACAAATTTTCTAAGAAAGGTTTAAGTCAGTTAATAAACCTTAAGAACCTTAAATGTAGAAGGTGAAGAAGGTGCATTGTTGGCATTAAAGAAGCTTATGATAAAGGCTATGTAAACCCTCATGAGTTCGAAATGTTTTTTTTGGAATATCTTCGATCTTCATTCTAATTTGATGATATCCTGAACGAAGATCCAACTTGGTAAAATAAATTGCTCCATGTAATTCATCCAATAATTCATCAATCACAGGAATGGGAAATTTATCTTTAATGGTAAGCTTATTGAGCTCCCTATAATCCGGACACATTCGCCATGATCCATCCTTCTGCACTCACCAACTATCTGGGCAGGCTTAACTTCCGATAGTTGGTGCCACAGGCCTCAACATTTCCCGTGCTGCGATTGTTCGATCTTTTGGACATAAGGATATCTGTAAGGCCTGATGTTTGGAGGAACACTTCCTGGAATCAAATGAATAGCATGATCGTGATCATGAATAGGTGGGAGTCCTTTAGGAGTTTCAAACACCTTGAAATGATTATCTAAGACTTTTTGGAGATTTGGAGAAATAGATGATTTTGATGTTGGAACTTCTAGTGAGCATAATTGTGCAATTACGCCTCGGTGTTCTTTCTTCGGAAGCTTTGTCATGACATTATAGATTATTATCTTTCTCGGCTTCCCTACGATACCCCGTAATTGAACTATTCATATTCCCCCATGGTTAGCTTGATATTATAGCATTTTCAAGAGAAATTTATAGTTTCTCCATTTGCAACCATCACTTGACATTCTGGTGTTGGGTATAGGAAACAATTCAATTCCTTGGCTACCTTACAATGAATAAATTTATGGGTACTATCCGAATCAATCAACACTATTACCTTTTTCTTCTTGATATGTCCTTCTATCTTGAGAGTTTGAGGAGTGGTAATTCTTGTCAATGCATTACATGATATGGTTGGACTCATTTCTTTTTCTTCTAGGGTTGGTTCCTGGTGCATATCCTCTTCTTTTGAAGTTTCTTTTTCATTTTCTTCCTCCTCTTCACAATCTATGTAAAATAATTTCTTCTCAACACACTTATGACCTTTACTGTATTTGCTATCACAACTGTAGCAAAGCCCTTTTGCTCTTTTTCTTCCAATTGTTGTGGTGTCAACCTTGTAGGTTGTGGAAGTCTAGGAGTAGCAACACTTCTATATTTATAGATGTGAGTGGTAGGCTTCCTTGTCGCCATAATTTTACATTCAATTCTTCTTTCCAACCTGAATGCCTTCTCCAATGAATTAGGTTTCCAAACATGAACTTCATGTTGGATGCTATCCTTTAAAGTCCCTATGAAGACATCAATCCCGTGTTCCTCTGGAATATCAGTTACCCTTATATTCAATTTTTGGAAGTCTTCAATGTGCTCCACCACCGAACCCTTTTGTTTGAGATTTATCAATTGGCTAAAGAAGGTGTTGCTCTTTGTATCCTCATAATGTGCTATCATTTCCTTCATAAAAGTCAATAGTGACAATTTTTATGAAACGTCTTAAATCTACTATAAATGTATTGCATTCTAAATATAAAAAGTTTTCGTTATGATACTTTTGTGTGTTTTGCACATTATTGAGATCAAGATATTGCTCCATATATAGTATCCATGTTACAGGATCCTTGCCATCAAACTTCCTCATATCCATCTTTGGAATATGGTGGTTATTCTATTCAACATTAGAGTTTATAAAATAATGATTACCATTTATTTTGTTCTCATCATGAGTTTCCTTTACTATATTTTCACCATTAGGAAACATTCCTTGTATCAACTTTTCCAAACCTTCCATGTTTGCTTTTAGATCATTCTTCATATTTTCCATGTTGTCTTTCATGTCATCCATCTTAGCTTCCATGCCAGCTTCCATGCCATCCATATTAGCTTCCATTCCAACTTCCATGCCATCCATCTTAGCTTCCAAGCCTTTCTTCAAACCATCCATAGTATTCTTCAAACCATCCATGATCAGGAGATCAAGTCTCTTGAAGAAAAATGCTCAAAAATGAAGTTGCTCAGAATTGGTCCGAACCAGATCGACTGGAAAAATCTCACCAAAGCAATCCTGTAGCCGTGAATGGCACTCAAATCCGACGCCGTATGAAGAAGATATTCAGCTTTGAAGTTCGCCAGTTTCAATTAAAAATGGTCAAAATTTGACTTTGGAAAAAACATATTTTTATTAAAAAAAGAATATTCCACAGAATATTTTGGGAATATTTCGTGGAATATTCCACAGAATATTCTGTGGAATATTCCAGGCGCAGCCAATTAAAGGGCGCCACGTGGCCAGCCCGGAGGCCGCCACGTGGCCCCAAGGTCAAATGGAATGGCGTGTTAAAAAAATTGTTTTATGCACTCGGCAGGATTTGAACATGGGTCGGCGGAATGTCAACCGGGCGGCTTAACCACTGGGCCAACGGTGGTACTTATTATAACATTGCAGCGCAATTATATTTAATCCTTATGGTTGGTTTGGGCAGGGCCCGAAAGGGGGCCAGCCCCCTCGTCAAATGACCGGTGGCTCAGAACCATGGAAACACTCATTGGCGCATATTTTATGGATAAGGCTCGGTCACAATGGTGCAGGCGGAAGGTGCGGAGTTCAACCAAAATCTTGGTTATAAACCTTATCCACGTGTTAATTAAACTCAAAGTTTATTTAATGGGGTCCGACGGGTGCGGTCCTATGGACCCCCGTGGCCCCTATTCTTCAACCCCTCCCACTGGCGGCTTTAATGGCGGACTCTGCCTATTTTGGTGGCCGCCCTATTTTGGAGGGCTTAACTGCAGTTCCACCAGATTTGGTGGAGTTTCTCTAGGCTAAACTGGCAGTTGGAGTAAAAGAGCCATAACTTTGGCTAGGAGAGGCCTTTTGATACGAAATTTTTTTTTATTTTTGGGGGTAGAGATCATTCTGAAGCTGTTGGAAGTGTTTGCAGAGCCATCAGGGTGCTCTAACAAAGAATTTACCAGCATTTTTGGTCGTGGAGCCACTAGGGCCTAAGGGAAGAAGAGCTGTTTTGGACTACCTTTATCCAATGGAGGTGGTTGTTTAGTCATTTTCTACTAATTTGAGCCTTCTGAATCTATTTTTTTAGTGTATTTTTCCATTTGAGGCTTCTATATAGTTGTATTCACATTTTGAGCATTTAATCAAAGAGGAAAAAGCTTAATTAGAGGCTTTTGGACCCAGCGGAGGTAGCCCAAGAGAGGGGTGAACCGCTTAAACAATTATTTGTTGTCATACTGTATAATTTTGCTGCATATTTTCAGATTCTGCTCCTTTAAACAGTAAATTTTTATAATTAAGCTTTTCCTAAGCTGGTTTAAACAGTGAACAAAACTTATCAGTTCATCTTCAAAACACTACACTTCATTTGCAGAATATGTATACTTGTCTATTCACACATTAAAGTTGGATCAATGAATACTTTGTAGTTAAAACAAATACTTTCATTGATCGGATCTCTGTGATTACATTTTATTTCTTTAGGCAGAGTCTGTAGAAGGGCCAGGTAGCCTCCGGATTCATCCTTTCTAGTAAAGGTGAAATATCCGGTGAATGCCCCTACAGTCAATCTCTGTATGAGAAATTCTTTGTTCTCACAATTTCAGATCAATCCATCTTCGCTTACATTCCTTTCTTCAAAACTTCCATTTCATTTTTTGTTGCTCTTTGCGAGAGCGAAATTTCGTGCACTTGCTCTTGTAATTTTGATAGATCATGTTGCAATTCTTCATATTCATGAGTCATAGTAGAGTATTATGAGGGCTTAATGGGTGTTGAATTATTTTTAGGGGGCATTTTAGAACCCAATACTGATATATATGCTCAATAAGCCCTTGGAATCACTTAAAACTGGTTTTTCAAACAAGACTTATACAATTTGAAAAATAATACACACCTTTTTCTTGCTTTTGAGGAGATCGAAATTGAATATTAATTATCTCTGTGATTTTAGATCTTCAATATCTGAAATTCAGCCTTTAGTAGCCCTCTGAATCTTCTTTCAAATTCCATAGGTATGACCTGATTTGGATTATTCAAGTCAAATTTATGTTCAACCTCCCACAATGACCTAATTTTAGACTGGTTCAGTAGAGCGAACTTGTACGACGTGCCACGTGTCACTATTTCATCCTTCGTCTCTGAAATTTATACACAAGTACAGTATGTACTGTACTTGTGGCCACTTTTTACAGAATTCCAATCCGATACTCAGAGAGAGACTTATGACGATTTTCCCAAGGTCGCCTCTTTGAGATGAAATTCGGAAGCCTGAACAATCCCTAACTTCCACAAATCATATCTCCGAAAATATTGCAAACCAAGATCTAAAATTTTTACAGGAAGTGCTTTAGGATTTCGGCTTTGCTCTGTAAAAATTGAAACTTCTGAAACTTCATATAAAAAATGTTATAGCGAAAATTCCACGATGTCCTATTTAGGTGAAATTCGGGAACTTGAAAAAACCCTAAATTCCATAGATCATATCTCCGAAAATATTGTGAACCAAGATCTAAAATTTTTACAAGACGTTCCTCAAGATTTCGGCTTCACTCTGTAAAAATTTTAGCTTCTAAGCCTTCGTAAAAAAACAGTTATAGTGAAAATTCCACGATGACATTTTTGGAGAGCAAAACCCTAGAATCCAAAGCTCTCATACCAAATGTTATGAAATCAGCTCCAAAAATAGAAGAAAAGAGAGATCAACGCCTTAGAAATTAGCCACTTTGAGGGGGAAACCTCCAATGCATTACAAAATTGAAAATTTCTTGGATGATACAAATGACAAAAACTCCTTCTATATATAGGGGTCCATGGGGTGACAATATAATCATAGCCGGCCTAACAATAATAATGTAGGGAACAATAATAACAATATGGGGGTTACAGGGGTACAACAATAATAATAAGGGGGCTACACTAATAACAATAAGGGACTGCACTAGTAATATGGGGACCTAACAGAGCATATACAAGGGTAGCCTAGAAGCATCAAATCCCCCAACACCAGCAAATTCACCAACAACCCATCTCGACCCGAGTCAAAATTACAGAAGCCATAAGCTCGAGTCCACACAAGATTGCCCTGGAGCCATGTTGGGTTCGACCAGAGCATTATAGGGACCATGGGATCCATAACAATGATGAAACCCTAGATTAATCCCATTCGAGACAAAAAAATTCCAAACAAGATAGAAATAATAAAATCTATGGGAAATTTGCCATAGTTTACCCAACAAACAAACACATGCAGCATCAAGATGATACCGAAACCCTCAAACTCCAACACTTTCGGACCAAGCAAACCTAATTCCCTTAACCCGGAGACATGCTGCATGGAAAAAAGGGAGTGACGACCTACATACTAGGTATCCAATGCTAAAGGTTTTTGAAGCTTTCCTGACTGTCTGCGGCACCATACACTGATCACCACCTCCCGTCGATCCAGGACCAAAGGTTCACCACCGAAACTCTGCATGCAAACAACCAAATTCCACATCAATAATTGGATACCACTACCACCTCCCACAATAGTATTAACCTCCCTCATTCACGAAGCCACCCTGCCAGCCTTGTCACGACTTAGATCTGGTACACACCCCCAGCAGGGGAATTTAACTATCAATAATAATTAGGTAAATGGTAGGGATTTAACCTCCAACAAATATTGTAGAATATTCTTGATAGTAGTCATAAATCAAAGGTTGGGATTTCTCCCAAAAGTAGTTATGTCCTTTCTCCTCTTTTAATTACATTGATTAATTAAAAATGTGTCATATGAACAAGTGTTATATGAAATAAGTCATGGTTTTTTTGGGCAAGTTAAGAATTTCCATGGTCAATAATATTATTATATGTTTTTTTAAATGTATACTTATATATTATTTATATTTATAAATACTTAAAAGTTCCTAGTTCCAATGATTTGGTGAACAATTCATTTTCCTAAGAGTGCGGGTTCAAGTCTCCAAACACTGGCTGCAATTAGCTTTACATAATTAATATATTATTTTATTTTTACAAAATAGATTTATCTATATAATTATCTAACCAATACTAACATATTATTTTATTTTTATGACGTGAACTTACATTTACAAATAGCAGTTAGTGATGGTTGTCCCTATTATTAATTTGACAACTAAGTTATAATAGATTTTCTCACTTGTTATTTTTCTCACCAAATATATATATATATATATATATATATATATATATATATATATATATATATATATATATATATATATATATATATATATATATATATATATATATATATATATACACACGAAAATTTCATAATTTATTAGTAATGTGAGTGAATAAAATTTTCCTTTTAATTACAAAGCCAATAAAAATTTCAACATAAACATAATTTCAAATTAATTAAATAATTAATAAAAATTTCAACATAATTTTTTATTAATTAAATAATCAAAAATCATAATCTCACTTAAAATTATATTGTGGAATTTTGGAAAAAAATAAAACCAAAACATCAAATAGCTAGACTCCTTACACGCTTACATCATAGTTACTCACATTTTTACATCATAGTTACAAGGATAAGTTGTCTATTTTGGAATAGGGTTCCATAATTCTAATTTAACTATTATTAATTATTAATTAAATGGTATGGATTTAACCTCCACCAAATATTGTAAAATATTCTTAATAGTAGTCATAAATCATAGGCTAAGATTTATCTCAAAAGTAGTTATGTTTTTCTTCCCTTTTGATTAAATTGAATAATTACAAAAAATTTCATATGAATAAGTATCATATGAATGAGTCATAGTTTTTTTGGGCATATGGTATTGATAAACTATGGTATAGACCCATTGTAACAAAATATTTACAAGTTAAGAATTTCCATGATCAAGAATACTATTATAAGTTTTTTTTAGATGTACGCTCTTTCTTCTCTTTTTATTAAATTGATTAATTAAAAAAAATGTCATATGAACAAGTTTCATATGAAAATGAGTCATGGTTATTTTTTTTGGCATATGGTACTTGATAAACTATGGTATAGACCCATTGTAACAGAATATGTGGGTTCAAGCCTCCAAATACATGTTGCAATTATTTAGTTTACATAATTAATATATCATTTTATTTTTACAAAATAGATTTATCTAGATAATTTTCTAATTAATATTAATATATTTTTATATTTTTATAATGTGATTTTTTCAACTTACATTTACAGATAGCAACCAGTGATGGTTGTCCCTATTGCCAGCCTGTCATCAGCATACGCAGATAACTGGAGAAAAGCTCATGACAACTGAGTTATTATAGGTTTTCCCACTGTTAAAAAAATATATTTCATGAAGTGTTATTTTTCTCACCAAAATTTTAAATACATTTAAATAATTGAAAAGTTTATAATCATTCATGTGAGTGAATAAAAATGTCCTTTTAATTACATATCCAATAAAAAATTCAACATAAATATAAATATAGTTTGACAATTATCTAAATATCTAAAATCTCACCCAATGAAACAATTTATTTATAAAATAAAAATTTATTTAAAATTTTAAAAATCATAAAAATTTATTTAATGATTCATTTTAAATAAAATTTACAAAATTAAAAATTATTTTAATTGTTTTATTTTTATTTTTTGAAGAAAGAAATAGGTCTTTCTTTCAGGATAATCATTTAAATGTTGATAAAGCTTGAAGCCAATACAATAATATTCATAAGCAATTAAAACTATATTTATCTAGACATTATAACTCATCGTCAACTCATCATGTGAATAACAAGATTTGAATCTCTTGAGGAACATACAACACAACTTTTTTTCGCAACCACCTTAAACAAACCCAATTGACTCAAAAATTCATTAGATTTTTTTAGATTTATAATAATATTGTAACACTTTAATTAAAAGTAAAAAAAATATCTTACCTTATCAAAATATATTTACCAAAAAATAAACTTGAATCAATAATAAATCACAGTTACATACTAAAGATTAGGACTTGTCTTTAATGCGATTTTTTGGAGTTTTTGTGGATATTTTGACCCGTTGAAAAATTTGAGGTGAAATCTTGATTTGTGTTTCTTAAACTGGTTTTTTTTACCCGTTGAAACATTTGAGGTGAAATCTTGATTTTTGTTTCTTAAACTGGTTTTTTTTACTGCATATATGGATTCATACCTTGAAAAACCCCTAGAGCACTTCAATTGTGCAAAGTTTACCCGTTTTTGACCGGCGGAAAAATTTGAGGTGAAATCTTGATTCGTGTTTCTTAAACTGGTTTTTTTACTGCATATATGGATTCATACCTTGAAAAACCCTTAGGGTACTTCAATTGTTCAAAGTTTGTTGAAAATGCAGCAAGATGATGGAGCTTGGTGAAATGAAGTCGCCTTCACCAAGTGGGCCCGCAGGCAAATTCTGGCGCAAAATCTATTTTTAGACTATGTCTATTTTTAGACATATGGAGCATGGTTCGGGGATTCCAGTTTGAGATTCTTGAAGTATGTGTCATGTTGGTAAAAATATATGAGACTCTATTTTTGAGGTCAAAGAGGTCGAAGTCTATTTTTAGACCGCCTCTCCTTAAAACATGGAAGTCAAATATTATTTACCCTTAATAATATTTAGACTATAAACTTCAGTTTACTCTCTTGGAGCACTTCAGTTCGAGCTACAGAAGTGGCTCATGCATCCGACAGAGGAATTATGCTATTCCCAAGGGTTTGATGGCATCATGCATGGTTGACTTCAGTTAGGACTTCAGTGGCAGAAGTTTGGTGGAGTTAATGAGACAGCTAGTGGAGTTGTGTTCTGTTTATTTTAGTTGAACTAGTTGAGATTAGTTTAATTAGCTAATCAATTAGTTATGAGTGGAGTGAATTAAATATTATTTAATTCATTAATTAGTAACTCATTATTCAACTCAAGAACACACCAGTTCACTACAGTGTATGATCAGTTCAGTGGAGACCAGTGAAAGAGGTAGATGAAAGGGTGGAGTTAGCTATCAGTTGTGACTATACTGTTGCTATTTGCAACACACTGATAGGTGGAGTAAGCCCATGAGGATTGCGCAGTTCAGGCTGGTGGTTTATCTATATAAAGAGGCCATCCCATAGCATTGAAACACGCAATAGAGGCAAGGCAATTGGCGGTGAGTTTTGAACCAGTAACCTGTTCAAAACCGAGCTAGATTGTGAGTAACTGTATGAGAAAGTACTGAGTACTTGTGAGGAGTATTGTACTGAGTTTGTTACTTGATTTCTCCATTATAATATACACAATAGCTATGGGGTTTTCAGCTATAAGCTTTCCCCATACATACTGTGTTAATGTGTATGATGATTTGATGTGTTATCGCTTGATTTTATTTCCGCATGTGTGATGATCTGAGTTGAGTTGCGTGGAAGAGATTATGTGTTGTGTATGAAGTTCAAATAGTATGTGACCAGGATAGTCTCGGTGGATAATTAATCATTATTCAGCAAATTTCTACATGGTATCGGAGCTATTGAAGCAGAGATTGATCATCACAGTGATTACAAACTTAATTCGGTAGACAGAGTCTTCATGCGGGCCAGGTAGCCTCCGGATTCATCTTTCTTCGGAAAGTGAAAGGTTTGGTAAATGCCCCTTGCATTCGATCTCTGTGCTAGAAATAATTTGTTCTCACGATCTAGAGCGGTTGAGCTTTGAGGTGGAATTCGAAGTTTTGCAGCAGTTTTGTTTTCTTGGTGCCAGTGTTGAAAATGTCTTTCAACGGTTTGCGACTCGAATATGCTCTTGAAGGCAGTTCGAATTATGTTGCATGGAAGGATCGCATGGAAGAAGTATTAGAAGATAATGGTCTGAAGGAGTTCGTAGATACGGATGTCCAAAAGCCCATTGATCCTGCTGAAGTCGATGCATGGCAAAAGAAGATGGCGAAATGTCGAAGGATCCCGTTGGAGGGCGTCAAGGATCATATTGTATCCAGCCTGCATGGAAAGGCTTCTCCATATTTAATGTGGAAAGCTTTGACGGATCTATTCCAGAGTAAGAGTGACCAAAGGAAGCTGGCGCTCAAAGATAAGCTCATGAACATCAAGATGGAGAAGGGCGACAGTATCGCCAAATACCTCACGAAGTTCACTCAATGCAGAGATGAACTGGGAAGTGTGGGGGTTACTGTCGATGAAGAGGACATGGTCGACCCGGCTCTCCTTGGTCTTCCGAAGGCTTGGCACTCATATCAAGACAGCGTCAATGGTCGGGAGAAGCTGCCGGGATGGGAGCGCCTTTGGGCGGATCTCATGCAGGAGGAGATAAGGAGGACTACTCGAGATGGATCTTCATCAAAGGGAGATGATGAAGAAAACTGCGCTTTGGTGTCCAAAGCAAAGAAGGGGAAGGGTAAGAAAACCTCTCATTCTGGTGCTAAGGGCAAGAAGTAGGATATGGCGAAAGTGAAGTGTTTTCACTGCCATGATCACGGACATTATGCTACCAATTGTCCAAAGAAGAAGAAAAACAAGCAAGCGGGAAGATCTGTAGATGGAGAAGCTTTGGCTTCACAGTTCGAGCTTGACTTTTCACTAATCACATGCTTCGTTTCAAGTGTGCTGGGATCGGTATGGTTCTTGGACAGCGGTGCGTCATTTCATATGACGGGAGATCGGGAGTTGTTCTCAGATCTGGAGGACAAAGATTTGGGTGTGCACATCGAGATGGGCGATGATGGTAGATACAGTGCGACTGGTATCGGTACCATATCCTTTCAGAGGGAGTTTGGTAAACCCTTTGTCTTGAAGGATGTCATGCATGTACCTGGATTGAAGAAGAACTTGATCTCTGTGGCGATGTTGGAGGATAAGGGGTATGATGTGGTCTTCAGCGAAGGAAAAGCCTTCCTGTGCAGTAAGACTACTGGAGAGACCCGGAAGATAGGGGTTCAAACCAAGAACCTTTATCGCTGTGTAGGGGATAGTCGCGTTAGCCTATCGCATGCAAGCGGAGAAGTGGTGAGCCAGGATGATGAGGGCGAACCGTGGCACAGAGATCGTCACCTCTTCACCATGGAGTTTCGAAGATTCGTAGCGTATTTCTACCGGGTTTTTAAGGGCACCCTTGGCGCAACAGAGATCAAGCAAGGTGTACTTTAGAAAGTACAGCCACCACGAGAAGGATAGTCACGCCACGACGATCCTTGAGAGAGTTCACACAGACGTGTGTGGTCCTTTCTCAGTTGCTTCGACAGCAAATCACAAGTGTTATGTGATCTTTGTTGATGATTTCTCTCGAAAGTGCTGGATCTTCTTCATGCAGAAGAAGAGCGATACATTCGCGAAGTTCTGTGAGTTTAAAGCACTGATCGAGAAGGAGTCGGGGAAGAAGGTGATTGCTCTAAGGAGTGATAACGGTGGTGAATTCATCTCGGCTGAATTCAAGGAGTTCTGCAGCGCAGAAGGGATACGGAGAGAGCTCATCGCACCCCATAACCCACAGCAGAACGGGGTGGCTGAGCGGAAGAACAGAACGATCGTGGGTGCTGCACGGGCGATGTTGCATGATCAGGGCCTACCCCTTCACTTGTGGGCCGAGGCATGCAATACAGCAGTGTATGTGCAGAACCGTTGTCCTCACAAGGTTCTTGGCATGAGTACACCGGAGGAGGCTTATTCTGGCAAGAGGCCCGATATTTCCCATTTGCGGATTTTTGGTTCTCCTGTCTACATGCATGTGACGAAGGATGCGAGAAGGAAGCTGGATCCAACTGCTGAGGTTGGAATATTTGTGGGGTACACTGATACACCTCACAACTACCGGTTATATTTGTCAGACAGTCGCAAGACTGTTGTGCGACGGGATATAAAATTTCAGGAGGAGAAAGCCATGCAGTGTTCGCTTGAGAGGGAGCTACACTTGCATGCAAATGAGGAGTTGTTAGTTCCTAAGGAGGAGCTTCCGGATGTGGATCAGCCACAAGAGGAAGTTCAAGAGGTGGAAGAAACCACCCATGCAGCGCCAACCATCAGAGGGCGCATGCGCACTACAGAAGCTGAGCGACTGGCTCGGGATGCAGAGAAGGTTGTAGGACCACCTACAGCACAGCGTAGACAGAGACAGTCACCGGATCGGTACACTGGATACATGGCTCTTATGAGTCAATGTGTTGTGACAGAGCCATCCTCTTTTGAGGAAGCTGTGGAGGAACCCGCATGGGTTGATGCCATGATCGAAGAATATGATTCGATCATCATGAACAGTGCATGGGAGATTGTCCCAAGACCGGTTGGGAAATCAGTTGTAGGTTCGCGATGGATCTACAAAGTGAAGCAGGCGGCTGACGGGAGTGTGGAGAAGTACAAGGCGAGATTTGTCGCCCGTGGCTTCTCACAGATCGAGGGGATTGACTATGAAGAGACTTTTGCACCTGTCGCAAGGTACTCTTCCATACGGACGATCCTTGCTCTCTCAGCGCAGATGGGGTGGCACATTCATCAGATGGATGTGAAGAATGCGTTCCTCAATGGAGTTATTGAGGAAGAGGTGTACATAGAGCAGCCTGAAGGTTTTGAGATCTTCAGCAGTGAGTCGCATGTGTGCCGACTCAAGAGAGCACTGTATGGGCTGAAGCAAGCACCTCGTGCTTGGTACACTCGGATAGACACCTACTTCACCGGGCTTGGATTCTCCAAGAGTGAGGCGGATCCAAACCTGTACCAGATTGTGGTGGAGGGGAAGCTGTTGATCATCGTACTGTATGTAGATGATCTGATTTTGACTGGCGACGAGCAGTTGATACTTTCATGCAAGGAGGATCTTGCACGAGAGTTTGAGATGAAGGACCTGGGCATCCTTCATTATTTCCCGGGATTGGAGATTTGGCAGCGCAGTGGAGGACTGTTTGTTTCTCAGGGCAAGTATGCCCGGGAGATTCTGGAGAGGTTCAACATGCAAGGCTGCAAGCCTGTTGATACCCCTCTTCCTGGAGGTTGGAGGAAGGGAGATGCTACTTCGGAGGAGGTAGTGGATGCCACTGCCTATCGACAGTTGGTGGGGTCGTTGATGTATCTGGTCAATACTCGACCCGATATATGCTATGCAGTTAACCAGCTTTCGCAAGCTATGGTTAAGCCTACCAAGCTCTTTTGGAAGGCGGGCAAGAATGTATTGCGCTATATCAGAGGCACATCGAGATATGGTCTATGGTACAAACAGGAGGATGGAGCGAAGCTTTCTGGCTTCACTGATGCAGATTGGGCAGGGAGTCCAATGGACCGGAAGAGCACTTCTGGAGGAGTTTTCAGCATTGGGTCGACAGCAGTTTCCTAGTACAGTAGGAAGCATAGATCTTTGGCACTCATTTCAGCAGAGGCCGAGTACATGGCAGCGAGCTTGGCTGCATGCGAGGCTATTTGGATGAGGAAGATCCTCGCAGGATTGTTCAGGTTGCATTTGGAGCCTACAGTGATCTACTGTGATAACCAAAGTTGCATTAAACTCTCGGCTAATCCAATATTTCATGATAGGTCCAAACACATCGACATCAGGTACCATCATATCAGAGATTGTGTTCAGCGGAGAATCATGATGCTTTCATATGTTCCCACGGAGGATCATGATGCCGACATCCTGACGAAGGCGCTCACCAGGAGCAAGTTCGAATTCCACAGAGGCAGGATAGGGGTTGCAGATAATCCATATCTTGCTGAGAAGGAGTGTTGAAAATGCAGCAAGATGATGGAGCTTAGTGAAATGAAGTCGCCTTCACTAAGTGGGCCCGCAGGCAAATTCTGGCGCAAAATCTATTTTTAGACTATGTCTATTTTTAGACATATGGAGTATGGTTCGGGGATTCCAGTTTGAGATTCTTGGAGCATTGGTCATGTTGGTAAAAATAGATGAGACTCTATTTTTTAGGTCGAAGAGGTCGAAGGCTATTTTTAGACTGCCTCTCCTAAAAATAGGGAAGTCAAATATTATTTACCCTTAATAATATTTGGACTCTAAACAGCAGCTTACTCTCTTGGAGCACTTCAGTTCGAGCTACAGAAGTGGCTCATGCATCTGACAGAGGAATTACGCTATTCCCAAGGGTTTGATGGCATCATGCATGGTTGACTTCAGTTAGGACTTCAGTGGCAGAAGTTTGGAGGAGTTAATGAGACAACTAGTGGAGTTGTGTTCTGTTTATTTTAGTTGAACTAGTTGAGATTAGTTTAACTAGCTAATCAATTAGTTATGAGTGGAGTGAATTAAATATTATTTAATTCATTAATTAGTAACTCATTATTCAACTCAAGAACACATCATTTCACTACAGTGCATGATCAGTTCAGTGGAGACCAGTGAAAGAGGCAGATGAAAGGGTGGAGTTAGCTATCAGTTGTGACTATACTGTTGCTATTTGCAACACACAGATAGGTGGAGTAAGCCCATGAGGATTGCGCAGTTCAGGCTGGTGGTTTATCTATATAAAGAGGCCATCCCACAGCATTGAAACACGCAATAGAGGCAAGGCAATTGGCGGTGAGTTTTGAACCAGTAACCTGTTCAAAACTGAGCTAGATTGTGGGTAACTGTATGAGAAAGTACTGAGTACTTGTGAGGAGTATTGTAATGAGTTTGTTACTTGATTTCTCCATTATAATATACACAATAGCTGTGGGGTTTTCAGCTATAAGCTTTCCCCATACATACTGTGTTAATGTGTATAATGATTTGATGTGTTATCGCTTGATTTTATTTCCGCATGTGTGATGATCTGAGTTGATCTGAGTTGAGTTGAGTGGAAGAGATTATGTGTTGTGTATGAAGTTCAAATAGTATGTGACCAGGATAGTCTCGGTGGATAATTAATCATTATTCAGCAAATTTCTACAAAGTTTACCCATCAAACCTGTGATTTCAATGAATTCCTGCCGGATTTTATAGAAATTAGATCAGAAAAATAAATCTGAAAACTTTTCAAAAAGTCACAAAAAGAAAACTCGTGCTAAAGATTGAATACATGAACACAGTGCAGTAGAGGTTATTCAATAATAATTGAAGATGGATTTGCAGGAGACAAGGGCCAACATTTACCAAAATTATTGAATTGATAATTTCAGATCAAAAATTTTATAGCTGTACAAAATTTAAAAAGATTCCTCCAGAATCTAGAAAATTTAGATAAAACATTTCTCTCTCCCAAATTGGGATTGGTCAAAATTCTATTAAATAACTTCAACATATAATACCGGCTCTAGATACACGCATTTTGTCGTACCTTGCAAAGTCCAAATTCCATATCTATGAATCCAATATGATCTGATCTGATCTGTTACAAAAACACGTAGTTTAAAAAACCCACAAAATAGCTCAGAAATTCTAGCAAGATTTTGAAAAAATTTAGCATGAATTTTTGAAAATATGGGTTACAGGTGTCAAACTTTAGGGTTTTGGGTGTATTTTGGGTTTTGATGGAGTTGAATCCATTTCCACCATCAAAAAAATCATTCAAACACTCCAAATACCTAAATTTTTGAGGCAAAAAAAATTTGTCCAAACTATTTTGTTACGTTGGTAGACAACTCTGTTACGAAATTAAATGGAGGTTTCTGTATCATAGATTTTATTTATTAAACCTTAAAAGTGGTATTTTCCATTGGAGAGACAACTGGTAGTTGCACGGGCACATTGATGGGGTGAGGCACAACTGGGGGAAGTTAACTGGCGAAATACATACTAAACATAGCATAGCTTCCCATGGAACTTTATAACATAGCTCGTTGCAGTATTACAATGATCACCCTGCTAAAAATAAAACCAACATGACATCATAACAAAATGACAACTCAAATGACATGACACCGTACCACTTATTGGAGCTTCATAACATAGCTCATGGCGGTATTTACATCCATATACATATGTACATAATCCAACCATCACATTAAAAAATATACCAAAACATCGCCAAACATATGCTAAACAAAAACCAACATCACACCAAAATTTCTCTGCCTCAACTAGAAAACGAGGAAGGATACATGGCCCGCATATGATCCACCATTTCCCATGTAGCTTCATCAGGCCCAAATTGCTTCCATTGCACTTTAAATTTCTCTATTTCTCGGTTCTGGAGCATGAACACATTTTTCTGCAATATACACTAAGGCTCCGGCAGGAATTCTCCATCTTGTTTCACCTGCAATACAGACCAATCAATCACATGATCAACTTCTTTAACACACTTCTTAAGCAAATATATATGAAAAACATCATGGAATTTCACTGTTTAAGGAATTTCAAGTTGATAGGACATTGTTTGAAAACTGTCAATGATCTTGAAGGGTCCACAAAACCAGGGTGCCAACTTGGCACATGATCCAATCTGCGAGGAGATCTTCTTGGGCTTGATACACAAGTATACTTGATCCCCAACCTGAAACTCCTTGAACAACGTATTCCTATCTGCATAACTCTTTTACCTATCTTGTGTTTCCCTTAATTTCTTGTTGATCACTTGCATTTCTTATTTCATTTCTGCCAACATATCTAGTCCAATCAGTACCTTGTTAATCGGATCACTCCAACTGATAGGAGTGTTGAAAATCTTCCCATACACAGCCTAAAATGGAATCATGCTCAATGACTCCTGATACCCATTGTTGTAGGTGAACTATACCAGTGGAATATACTCTTCCCACTTGCATTGTTGATGCATCACATACATCCTCAACATATCCTCTAGTATCATTTTGACCCTCTCAGTCTGTCCATATTTCTACGGATGATAATTTGTCTTGAAGGCCAACTCAGTGCCTAAACCTGCAAACAACTCCTTTGAAAACTTAGAAGCGAACTTTTCATCCCTATCGGACACAATCTTCTTTGGAACACCATGCAATCTGACTATGTCTTGGATAAATACTTGTGTTACATTGCTAGCTAAGTATGAAGTTTTCACCGGTATAAAATGTGAAAAATTTGTTAACCTTTCCACAACAACCATAATAGAATCATGCTTCCTAGCTGTCTTAAGCAAACCTGTGATGAATTCCATGGAAATTACCTCCCATTTCCACTATGGTATTGCGATCAACTATAGATGTTCACCTAGATGTTTACACTCTGCCTTAACCATCTGAAAATCCAAACATCTCTCTACAAACTCCCCCGCATCCCTGTTATAGCCAATAATAGAATCTTTTTCACTACATTCAAATTCTTCTGGTAGCCTAGGTGACCCGAATATGGTTTCGCATGAAACTCCCTCAAGATCACCTTCTTGAGCTCATTATTGTTTGATACATATATCATGTCTCTCAATCTAACCAATCCATCTATCGTGAGATGGTAATCCAAATCCTGTACACATGTACTGCATGTACATGTACCTGTATCAACACATGCACCTGTACATATATCAACACATGTACCTATACCAACAATTGTACTTGTACCTGTACCTGTACCGATACTATGTTGCAACATGTGCACAATCTCCATATACATGTGATCATATTGACCTGCCTACAAGATCCTATCTTGTAAGTCTGACCCATAGGATCTCATCATTGCTAAGTGATTTACTTGTACTCGCCTACTAAAAGCATATGCAACATGCTTTCCTTTCCCTTGATGTACCTGATCTCAAATTCAAACTCGTTGATAGTACCCAACAACCTAGCCTGGTTGACATTCAAATTTGGCTTGTCAAACAAGTACCTCAACCCAATGTGGTCACTCATCAATACAAAACACCTACCAAGTAGATAGTTCCTCCACATCTTCATTGCATGTATGATCGTTGCTAGCTTCAGATCATGTGTCGGGTAGTTTTTCTCGTGTCCATTTAGCTTCCATGACTCATAGCATACCACCTATCCATCCTACATAAGGACCCCACCAATTCCTCTCTTGCAAGCACCTGTACACACTACAAACTCCTTATCCGAATCTACAATCTTTAACACTAGAGCATGTGTCTATAACTGCTTAAGTTGCTCAAAAATAGCCTCACACTCCTCCATTCAATCAAACTGCTTACCCTTCCTCTACAATGATGTAATATGATAAGAAATCTATGAGAAGTTCTTGATGAACATCCTATAAAACCTGCCAATCCCATGAATGATCTCAACTCATCCACATTCTTAGGAGCTACCCACTCCACGATGGCCCTTATCTTCTCTGGATCTACTGTAATGCATTCCTTGGAGACAACATCCCAAGTAATGTACCTTAGTCTGGAATAAACTGCATTTTATGAGCTTAGAATACAACTAATTCTCTCTCAACAACCTCAACACTACTGCCAAATATTCAACATGCTCTTCCTCATTTTTAGAATATACCAATATGTCATCAATAAACACAATCACAAACTTGTCCAAATAAGGACGCTACACATTGTTCATCAGACACATAAATGTATTTGGGGCATTAGTCAAACTGAATCGAACTACAACAAACCCATAATGCTTGTACCTAGTCCAGAATGTGGTCTTTTTGATGTCCTACTCTTTGATGTGTACCTGATGATAGCCCGATCTCAAGTCGATCTTAGATAACATTGTTGCTCCCTTCGGTTGATCAAACAAATCATCAATCCTCGATAATGGGCACTTGTTCTTGATGGTCACTTTGTTCAACTGCCTATATTCAATGCATATTCTAAGAGTACCGTCTTTCTTTTTTTATGAAAAACACCAGTGCACCCCATGGTGATACACTTGTACTAATGTACCCATTGTCCAACATTTCCTTCAACTGCAATTTTAACTCTACCAACTTTGGTGTGCTCATCCTGTAAGGTGTTTTTGAGGCTGGAGATGCCCTTGGCACCAACTCGATAGAAAATTATACTTCCCTGTGCAGTGGCAACTCTGAAATCTCTGCTGGAAACACATTCTAAAATTGCTGCAAAACTGGATACCTATTCAACACATCTACATCCTCAACTTCTTTATATTTTTCACTAGAGATATGGACTGTAAATAGCACACACTCTTTTTCTATTATTGCTCTTGGCTTGTATGGTTGTCAGCATCCTAATGGATGTGATTTTTCTTCTTTCCTTGTAAGACTTTTAGTTCGCCATTGTCA